>JAJHIY020000690.1:1347500-1380000 GCA_022114975.2 Lampris megalopsis | reverse complement strand
CTACTACTATTACTGCTGCTACTACTACTACTGCTACTACTGCTACTACTACTGCTACTGCTACTACTACTACTGCTACTACTATTACTGCTGCTACTACTACTGCTACTACTACTACTACTACTATTACTGCTACTACTATTACTGCTACTACTGCTACTACTACTACAACTACTACAACTACTACTACTATTACTGCTACTACTACTACTACTGCTACTACTACTACAACAACTACTACTATTACTATTACTACTACTACTACTACAACAACTACTACTATTACTGCTACTACTACTGCTACTACTACTACTATTACTGGTACTACTGCTACTGCTACTACTACTACTACTATTACTGGTACTACTGCTACTGCCACTACTACTACTACTACTACTATTACTGGTACTACTGCTACTACTACTACTACTACTATTACTGGTACTACTGCTACTGCTACTACTACTACCACTATTACTGGTGCTACTACTACTTCTACTACTACTACTACTACTATTACTGGTACTACTGCTACTACTACTACTACTACTACTATTACTGGTACTACTGCTACTACTACTACTACTGCTGCTATTACTGCTACTACTACTACTACTGCTACTACTATTACTGGTACTACTACTACTACTACTACTACTACTACTACTATTACTACTACTGCTACTACTACTACTACTGCTACTACTACTACTACTATTACTGGTACTACTACTACTACTACTACTACTGCTACCACTACTACTACTACAACTTCCGGCTGCTGCCGTTGGGGGTCGCCACAGCAGATCGTCCGTCTCCATTTCCTAACAGCGCCTCTGCCTGTAACAAATTGGGCCCAATCTTGAACATTGACGGAACCAACGCGGTCCAGCCAAATACTTGGTTCTGACCCAGTCTCGCTTATTTGGGCGCCCGTCTTTGCTTCCTTCGTCCCCGTGTTACAGTTATCAACCCTTCGCTCCCGCGCTTCATCGTGACGGAAGGGTCCAAACTGAAGCGCGCGCGACTCGTTGCCCGGAACTAAGATTCCTGCGGTCCTTGTTGCCACACGGACCCGCGGCGTCGCTGGGCAAACATGGCGTCTGGTGCGAGGGCTGCGGTGAAAGGTCAGTTCCAGAGAATTCGCTTTGTAAGATGAATCGCCTCAGCGACAGAAACGTGTACTTTATAAGGGGCCACGGCGGCGTGACGCCCGCACTGTAGAGCAGACGTGGAGAAACCGTTTACCGTCGTCTCGTACGAGCTGGCGACCCGCTAACAGCAGCAGCATGTGATGGAGAACAAGCTAGCAGGTCCAGGACCCCGGGGGCACGCTAACGTTAGACCCTCCCTGCCTGCCTGCCTGCCTGTCTGCCTGCCTGTCTGTCTGTCTGTCTGCCTGTCTGCCTGCCTGCCTGCCTGCCTGCCTGCCTGCCTGTCTGTCTGTCTGTCTGTCTGTCTGTCTGCCTGCCTGCCTGTCTGCCTGCCAGTCAGTCAGTCAGTCAGTCAGTCAGTCAGTCAGTCAGTCTGCCTGCCTGCCTGCCTGCCTGCCTGTCTGTCTGTCTGCCTGTCTGTCTGTCTGTCTGTCTGTCTGTCTGTCTGTCTGTCTGTCTGTCTGTCTCAATTCAATTCAATTCAAATGGCTTTATTGGCATGAAAGTTTTAAAACAATGTTGCCAAAGCATCAAAATACAGTTTGGACGGTACACAGTAACACTATTAATGAACATCAGCACAACATTGTAACGCTCAGTAAAGAAACAATAAAACAACAACGATAGCAAGAAAGAAAGAGAAGTAGATCAGAAGGTGGAGCATGGGTTGTGAGGAGACTACAGCTGTCATGTGTTGTGCTGCTTGTCTCTCAGGCTGTGACGTGACCTGACATCTCTTGCTGGCACTGTTTTCCCCAAGTACATGTTGCAATTTTGGTCTGGTCAGAGAGTGTGTCCAAGTCTTGAAATGTACATTTAATTTTTGTAAAGAATTTGGTTCTTAAGTCTTCACATGTGCTACGTTGTAGCAGGAAGTGTTGCTCTGTCTCCACCTGTCTCTCTGGACAGAGCTGACACAGCCTGTCTTCTCTAGGCGGTCTGTACATAGTCAATCCACCCACCCCCGCGCTCTCTCTCTCAAATTCAAATTGCTTTATTGGCATGACCATAACAAAATACAGTATTGCAGTATTGTACAAATAATGCATGTTAACAAATATACATACAGAAAGAAGACAATAATATATACATATAATACATAAATGAAAAGAAGGTAACTTAAAACTGAGGCCTGGTGTAGATCAGCAGGTCATTCTCCTGCGAGAACACAACTTTCTTTCATTTCCCCTCAGTGTGATTTTTAGTTTTTCCTTATCTGATTTAATAAATTGTGGGTGTTTTATTGCTGAATTTTGGGAAAAATTGTTCCCTGATTAGTTTAAATGTTGGGCACTGTGCTAGGAAGTGCTGCTCTGTCTCTGCAGCAGTTCCTCCACACTGTTGGCACAGTCGGTCCTCCTTTGGCAGCCATGTTTTCTTATATCTGCCTGTTTCTATGGCCAGGCTATGAGCACTCAGTCTGTACTGTGTTAACGTGTTTCGGTGTTTAACATCAGTACACTGTGGGTTGCCACAGTGTACTGTCTTATTAGGGCCAGATAGCATTGCATTTTACTTTGTGTGTGTGTGTGATTTTGTGTTCCAATAGGTGAGGTGCTTTTGTTTCTGTTGTGTTGTAATTTGGTTGACTCTCCACTCCACCCTGCCTGATCTCATCCATCTGATCTCAGTGTGCATCTGTAAATCCCCATAAGCAGCACTCACTTCATCCAAACAAGGCTACAAACTTCCTATGACTGAGAGACCTGTTCCCCCCTCGAATGAGATTGGTAACCATGGCAGCTAAATCCGGGGCATGGCTGAAGTTCATTGTCTTGGCACAAGAGGGCCCCCTGTAAGAGCAAAATGAAATAGGATTTAGCCTATGATAAAAAAAATCTCACAAAGACAACCCAGATTAATAACCATATATTAATAGTTAGCTAGCAATGCTTCTCAAAGCCCCCGCGCTCACAACACTTTTAACAGTGTTGACAACATCCTTGCCCTTGGTAGTGTCATACAAAGACACCGATTTCAGTAACTCCTCGTGCACTTCAAATGAATTGTAAATGGCTCTTGTGTAAATAAGAAGCTGGCTAACGTCCATCACATCTGTGCTGTCATCCAACTTGTACTTGCAGTCATGCATGACTTGTTTTGGCTTTCCCTTGACGTGATTTTGAGTGTCAGAAATTCTTGGCATCACTGTGCGACGGAATAGAGAGACCGTTTCAAAGTTCTTAGCCGTGTTATCCTCTCCAAAAGCTTTAGCCGTCTCTACTGCGCATAGCTTCAGTGTTGTGCCATGTGACAGGGGCTCCTTTGCTTTAGCAAGCTCAAGGCAAACAGCAGAAGACGCCTTGAGAGAGGACACCCGTGTGGACGTGGCTTTGGTAAAAAGGCTCTGCTGTCGGTGTAGTTTTCCTTTCAGGTCAGCGACGATAGCGGCTCTGGCACCTCCGATGTACGTACCACGTTTATCTTTGTGCGTGGTATTGTTGTGGTGACTCAAATTGAAATCCTTCATGGCTGATTTTGTTTCCAGCCACACTAACTAAACACATAGGTTTGCCTTTCTACTACTACTACTACTACCATTAGGGGGCACCACAGTGGACCATCCGTTTCCATCACTTCCTGTCTTCTGCATCTTCCTCTGTCACACCAGCCACCTGCATGTCCTCCCTCACCACATCCATAAACCTCCTCTTTGGCCTTCCTCTTCTCCTCTTCCCTGGCAGCTCCATATGCAGCATCCTTCTCCCAGTATACCCAGCATCTCTCCTCCACACATGTCCAAACCATCTCCATCTTGTCTCTCTTGCTTTGTCTCCAAGCCGTCCAACCTGAGCTGTCCCTCTAATATACTCGTTCCTAATCCTGTCCTTCTTCATCACTCCCAGTAAAAATATTAGCATCTTCAACTCTGCCACCTCCACCCCTGCCTCCTGCCTTTTCGTCAGTGCTGCTGTCTCCAGACCATATAACATAGCTGGTCTCACCGCCATTTTGTAAACCTTCCCTTTAACTCTTGCTGGTACCCTTCTGTCACAAATCACTCCTGATAGGTTTGCCTTTGAGTTCCGTAAAAAGATGTTGTGTTTCCCAGCGTGCCTGGAAGACACACTTCTCTAGGTCAGGTTTTCTTTTTTTGCGGCTCATGTCTCTCGTTGCGCGTCGTTGCGGAAGAAGCCCGCTGAAACCAAGACGAGACCATATACAAGCAGTTGCTTGGCTATAGTTGTCTTGTGTTTCGAGGGAGCGCCCTCTATCAGTGGACAGTATAATTACAGTTGGGATGCGGTTCAAATGTGGTCAAATGGCCCGCTTGCTTCCAACGCCTGTTGGAAGCAAGTGGAAATTGACCCATGGGCCATACTGAGTGAGGATGGGGGCCACCAGTTGCCCGTGTCTGATGTAGGCTATGAAGGTGAGGTTGTAGTAGGGGGCAATAATTCAATACCATTTATTGTCTCTCCGTGGTATGGTATCAGCATGAAATTGAAATACTGTCACATAGTGATACACAGTTTTGTTGTCTAAATCAGTGAAAATCTATTGCCTACAATTTCCCACAAAATGAAGTATGAAGTATTTGAAGGAGTAATATTTGAAAACTAGCTTTGGTTTGATAGTATACTTTACGTTACCAAACAGTTCAATGTGATGAACCTCACCTGGATCCTTAAACATGGTATGTTTACATACACGGATGAGCCAAAACATTATGACCACTCGCAGGTGAAGTGAATAACATTGGTCATCTCCAAACAAGGGCACATGTCAAGCGCTGGGGAGATCAGATGGTAACAGTTCTCATGGTCAACGTGTTGGATGCAGGAGAGATGGGCAGGAGTGAAGACCCGAGCTCCTTTGACAAAGGCCAGATTGTTATGGCTAGACGACTGGCTCAGAGCATCAGAAACGTCAAGGCTTTCGGGGTGCTCCCAGTCAGCAGTGGTGAGTACCTACCGGCAGTGGTCCGAGGAGGGACAAACCACAAACCGGTGACAGGATGTTGGGTGCCCAAGGCTCAAAGATGCTTGAGGGCAACAAAGGCTATTCCGTCTGGTCTGAACTGACAGAAGGTCTACTGTGGCACAGTATCCCCCCCCCTTTTTTTTTTCCCCAATTGCACCCGTCCAATTACCCCTGATCTCTGCTCCACCCCCTCTGCCGATCCGGGGAGGGCTGCAGACTACCACATGCCTCCTCCCATACATGTGGAGTCGCCAGCCGCTTCTTTTCACCTGACAGTGAGGAGTTTCACCAGGGGGACGTAGCACGTGGGAGGATCACGCTATTCCCCCCTCCCCCCATGAACAGGCGCCCCCGACCGCCAAGAGAAGGCGCTAGTGCAGCGACCAGGACACATACCCACATCCGGCTTCCCACCCGCAGACACGGCCAATTGTGTCTGTAGGGATGCCCGACCAATCCGGAGGTAACATGGGGATTCGAACCAGAGATCCCCGTGTTGGTAGGCAACAAAATACACCGCTGTGCTACTCAGACGCCTCAGTCATAGAACATTTTAATGATGGTTACGGGAGGAATATGTCACAACAGACCGTGCATCGCACGCTGCTGCAGAGTGGTCAGAGTGCCAATGATGACTCCTGTCCACCGTTCAAAGCACCAACAATGAGCACAAGAGCATCGGAACTGGACCTTGGAGCAGTGGAAAAAGGTCAACTGGTCCGATGAGTCTCGTTTTCTTTTAGATCATGCGGCTGGCCGTGTATGTGTGTGCAGTTAACCTGGGGAAGTGATGGCAGCAGGGTGCACTGTGGGAAGACAAAGAGCTGATGGAGGGAGTGTGACGCTCTGAGCAATGTTCTGCTGAGGAACCCTGGGTCCCGCCATTCATGTGGACATCAATTTGACGTGTGCCATCTACCTAAAAATCGTTGCAGACCAGGTACACCCCTTCATGGCAGTGGTATTCCCTGCTGGCAGCAGCTTCTTTCAGCGGGATAATGTGCCCTGCCTCATTGCACACATTGTTCGGGAATGGTTCGAGGAACTTGATGAAGTGTTCAAGCTGTTGCCCTGGCCTCCAAATTCTCCACATCTCAATCCGATTGAGCAACAGTCCGATCTACGACGGCTTCACCTCATGACTTACACGACTTGAAGCACCTGCTGCTAATGTTTTAGCACCAGATACCAGAGGACACCTTCAGGGGTCTTACAGAGTCCATGCCTAGGCAGATTGGTGCTGTTTTGGTGGCACATGGAAGACCAACAGCGTATTAGGCGGGTGGTCATAATGCTTTGGCTTGTCAGTGTATGTAAGCAGACATGGCGATGTATATTGGTGTGGTGTAAAATACACAGATTATTGTGATGATAATATTTTCATATCGCCCAGCACTAGCTTAGGGTCATCATCCCAATCTTTGACCTTTTTACTCCCATATCCTACTCACTGTCTCCTCTCCCTCCAGTGTTAGCAGGATGTCAGAGGCAGCTGGTGAATGCCGGCTCTCCGACTTGCTCCAGGATCTCTCAGGTTCTGCCGACGTATATCCCCGTCAGGACCGTCGGTGATTACAAGTGAGTTTACCAGCTCTCCCTTCCATGGAGAGAGCATCATTTGAAAGTCTGTTGGTTCAACAACATTCTGCTTCACATTCATTAGGGGTGTACCAAAACAATATAAGTTTTGGTTGATAAATATTTGAAATAAATGATCAAAATGTATATCATCGGCTCTATATTTCGGGCCTACTTTGTTTTGTTTTTTTCAGGGGTGGATGTATTTGGTATGCTCTCCCACTTTCAAAGGTGGCATTACCGTCCCGGTAATGTAGGCTAGGGTAGCGGGAGGGTTAGCAAACACAAAAGTGGCGCGAAAACAGGGCGTCCGGGTAGCGTAGCGGTCTATTCCGTTGCCTACCAACACGAGGATCGCTGGTTCGAATCCCCGTGTTGCCTCTGGCTTGGTCGGGCATCCCTACAGACCCAATTGGTCTGCACTAGCGCCTCCTCTGGTCGAGGCGCCTGTTCGGGGGGAAGGAGGAACTGGGGGGAATAGCGTGATCCTCCCACGTGCTACGTCCCCCTGGTGAAACTCCTCACTGTCAGGTGAAAAGAAGCAGCTGGTGACTCCACATGTATGGGAGGAGGCATGTGGTAGTCTGCAGCCCTCCCCGGATCGGCAGAGGGGGCGGAGCAGCGACCGGGACGGCTCGGAAGAGTGGGGTAATTGGCCGGATACAATTTGGGAGAAAAAAATCAAAAAGAAAGAGGCGCGAAAACAGGATCCTGTTTAAAGTGACATCAGATAAAACTATTATGACTCATTAAGAATGGATCTAAAAGCTATTTTGGTAATTAATGTTATTTGTTTACATCGGACAAGGACAGTGATGGTCTTTTTCCAACTTTCCAGCAGCAAGTGTTTCATTCTAAAACAAAAATGTGACGTTTCCCAGCTTGTACAGGGGTCTTCCAGACAAGTGAGAAGACAGAGAGGAAGCCAGCGATCAGAAAACTATTTCAGCTGAAATCAGAAATATTTACCAACAGCACTTCTGCATCATGGCAAAAGCCTGCATTGACGTGAAACACGGTCCACCAAGTCTCTGACAGAAATAAAATTTCTGCACAAATCCCAGCATGCAACATAACATTTGGCGTCTGAATAATAAACTGGAGAGCAAAAATGTGAAAATATATATTCCTTAAGAACATCATATCCTCTCTTGACGAGATGAAAATATCTCTTGTGTGTTGATCTACACAGGGTAAATACTCTGTTGCCCTGCTGAGGGGCAAAGAAAGGGCATCAAGTGTCCCATCTAATTTATCCTACCTGTCATTTTCCCGCCTGCAGGTTAAGAAGGAAAACCAAGGAGGAGGAAAAGAAGGCGGCAAAAAAGGAGAAGCGGACCAACGACGACAAAGACAAACGCAAACTGTATGGGAAGACGGTGTCGGTGCCCATTGACGACGTGTACATAAAGAAGCTCTATCTGAGGGAGGTGTATGAGGCCATGGCCGCCATCGACCTGCTGAAGCACTTCCAGGAGCTGGACTTCTCCCCGCTCAACCAGCCCGTGTACATCGACCTGAAGCTCGACATGACGCTGGAGAAGAAGGTGGGGAAAGAGCGCTCTCTAGCTTTTGTATTTCATTTTTCTTGTGGGGTTGCAGGAAGTGGAGTTGTAGAAGATGAAGATAATATTGTTTACTGATGGTTAGTGGTTGTTTGATAACACTCCGCACCGTCCTTCGTACTGCTCATGGTATTCATTACACATTCATTATACTAAGAATATACACTGACATGGGACTCGCCGGATCGAATCCCTGTCTTACCTCCGGCTTGGTCGGGCGTCCCTACAGACACAATTGGCCGTGTCTATGGGTGGGAAGCTGGATGTGGATATGTGTCCTTTTGGCTGCACTAGCGCCTCGTCTGGTCGGTCGGGGCACCTGTTCGAGGGGGGGGGGACTGGGGGGAATAGTGTGATCCTCCCACGCGCTACGTCCCCCTGGCGAAACTCCTCACTGTCAGGTGAAAAGAAGCGGCTGGCGACTCCATGTGTATCGGAGGAGGCATGTGGTAGTCTGCAGCCCTCCCCCGGATCGGCAGAGGGGGCGGAGCAGTGACCGGGAAGGCCTGGAGGAGTGGGGTAATTGTTGGGATACAATTGGGGAGAAAAAAGGGAGGGGGGGGGGAATCCAAAAGAAAAAACAGTTTGCTTTTCCATGAAACTTTCTTCTCACATCAGAAAGGGGATTTGAACTCACAACACGTCTATTAGCAGAAGGCACACACACACACACACACACACACACACACACACACACACCCCATGGGCCATTTATGCCCCTTTTCCACTACATGGTACCGACTCGACTCGCTTTTGTGTCATTTTCCATTACCGCGACAGTAGCCCCTGAGTGTAGCTCGTTGCCATAGCGACGCCTGGTTAAACTGCTGTTAAGCTAACTCCACTTCGACCGCTTCGGTATTTAAAAATGCCGGGTGATATCCCATGCAGTGACGTGTTTCTCTGACCAGTCAGAGGTCTGCATTGGTTTTGGTAGCCGCTCCGGTATTTCTGGATCCTCGGCAAAGGGCGGTACCAGAAAAGTGGTAACAGTTACCAAAATGCCGGTACTTTCCAGTCATGGAAAACGAAAAAAGGGCGAGTTGGGGCGGTACCGAGTAGTGGTGAAGGGCCACTAGAGTCTTTAATTCAGCCAACCTGCACGTCTGTGGAAGAACAGAGCCAGATGAGACCAGCGCCAGCATGGCGGAGAACATCCCTACTCCAACCAGGAGCCTCTTGCTGCGGGGCAGCGGCGGTAACCGCCAGTTCAGTGTGCCGCCTCCCGGCATACCACAGCTTCTATCAAATCGGTGTAATACAAACTACCTCACAACGTCACCCTGAGCAGTTTTGATTGACACTCTGACAGGCGTACGTTACGCCCCATACAGCGTCTCGTACCCCTCAGCTCGACTGTCTGTGCACAACAGGCGGGTGTCGACGGCTCCACGCTCACCTGTGTAAAACTGATGGTTCGTTCCATAATGGAGTAGGTGTGCTCCTGGGAGGTGGAAAGTGAAACTGGTGGTGGAATGCCTTTAATACTTAATTGAATAAGTTTTGTACTTGCCACGCACAAACGACGAGACCAGCACTGCTGATGTTCCTTTTTCTTGTCGCTGTTTTTGCCCGTGTCGTCTGTTCTGGGACACGTTGAATATTGATGGCTTCTCTTATTCGAGTCTTTCTCCGTTGCAGAAAAAAGTCGATCCCTTTGTCAGCATCGTGCACTTACCTCACCCCTTCAAGGAGCTGAACAAAGTTTTGGTTTTCACCGAGGTAATTATTCTCTCTTTTCAACTTCCCTCATTGCCGTCGTGGCCTTGTTATTTCACAGATAATTGTTGCTGATGCATTGTTTTGGTGTTGTGTGGCACGTTGTGGGGTGTTTGTTTGTGAGGTCACCCAGGGACGCCAGGCGGCATGGTGGCGCAGTGGTTAGCACGGTCACCTCACAGCAAGAAGGTCCTGGGTTCGAGCCCCGGGATAGTCCAACCTTGGAGGGTCGTCCCGGATCGTCCTCTGTGTGGGGTTTGCGTGTTCTCCCCGTGTCTGTGTGGGTTTCCTCCGGGTGCTTCGGTTTCCTCCCAGTCCAAAGACATGTAGGTCAGGTGACTCCGCCATACTAAATTGTCCCTAGGGGTGAATGTGTGTGTGTGTTGGCCCTGTGTGATGGCCTGGCGGCCTGTCCAGGGTGTCTCCCTACCTGCCGCTCAATAACTGCTGGGATAGGCTCCGGCATCCCCGCGACCCTGAGAGCAGGATTAGCGGTTCAGGTAATGGATGGATGCATGTTTGTGAGGTTGTTGGTTTGGAGTCAGTGGACTGAGACCTTGTCATGTTCTCTGCATTCCCTCAGGCCTGGATTTAACCAGGTACCCAGCACTACTTATTAATGCTATCTAATGCTAATGCCTATACATGATGGAAATCCAAATTTCCAATATGCTCAAAACAGGAAATGTGCATACTATATCTGTATTTCTATCCCTTTTTTAAAACTTTGTGGTAAGTGTCACAGTCAACAAGTGAAACACATCAAGTGAAATTCAAATTGATATGTGAAAACTTCGAATCCCCACGTTACCTCCGGCTTGATCGGGCATCCCTACAGACACAATTGGCCGTGTCTGCGGGTGGGAAACTGGATGTGGGTATGTGTCCTAGTCGATACACTAGCACCTTCTCTGGTCGGTCGGGGCGCCTGTTCGGGGGGGGGGGACTGGGGGGAATAGCATGATCCTCCCACAAGCTACGTCCCCCTGGTGAAACTCCTCACTGTCAGGTGAAAAGAAGCGGCTGGCGACTCCACATGTATCAGAGGAGGCATGTGGTAGTCTGCAGCCCTCCCCGGGTGGGCAGAGGGGGTGGAGCAGCGACTGGGACGGCTTGGAAGAGTGGGGAGAAAAAGGGGGAAACAAATCTAAAAAAAGAAAAAGAAAGGGGAATGAACAGTTTGCCCCATGGAGTATTTTGTATATAGATTTATGAGGACAGTAGGGAGGTTGCTGGGGACACAGCAGAGAGAATTCCTGATGGGATTTGATCCTTATAGCCAACAGGGATACAGATGTGATTCCCCAGGCAGTGGACATGACATTTCTGTTCTTGTTTTTTTTTTTAACAAAAGATTTATTAATGTAGAGTTTCTCAAAATATCAGAACTGCTGTTGTTATGAAAATATGACTAAAGCCCCTTGGGAAACTCTCTTCCTGGTTGTCAACATAACCATTTCGGAAAACCAGTCAACTGATAATAAATGATATCATCTAGTACTCTGATTTGATTGGACAGTCAATGAATTGTCATCATCAGTCTGACTATTGGTGTGTTTTTGAATAGTTGCCTAGCAACGTCATGCTAGCTATCAATAATGATTGTGGTGAAGTCAACCTCCTGAGAATTGTCTATGTTCAGAGAGAGGCCACTAAAACAGTTATAAGAAATCAAATGATAGTTCTGAAGATGGAAAAATTACCCCTAACATTAATATTACACAATGAAACTTGTCTCTATTGGAAAATGGTGGATTGCTCCCTCCAGGTTGGGGATGAGTTGTTGCCTCAAGTGAAGGAGTTCAAGTATCTCAGGATCTTGTTCATGAGTGAGGTTAGGATGGAGCGGGAGATTGACAGGCGGATTGGTGCGGACGTTGTACTGGACCGTTGTGGTGAAGAGGGAGCTGAGCCGGAAGACAAAGCTCTCAATTTACCAGTCAGTCTTCGTTCCAACCCTCACCTATGGTCATGAGCTGTGGGTAGTGACCAAAAGGGTGAAATGAGTTTCCTCCTTAGGGTGTCTGGGCTCAGCCTTAGAGATAGGGTGAGGAGCTCGGACAACCGGAGGGAGCTCGGAGTAGAGCCGCTGCTCCTTCGCGTCGAAAGGAGCCAGTTGAGGTGGGTTGGGCATCTGATTAGGATGCCTCCTGGGCGCCTTCCTTTGGAGGTTTTCCGGGCACGGCCAACTGGGAGGAGACCCCGGGGTAGACCCAGAACTCGCTAGAGGGACTACATGTCCGATCTGGCCTGGGTATGCCTTGGGATCCCCCAGGAGGAGCTGGAGGGCGTTGCTGGGGAGAAGGACGTCTGGAGTGCCCTACTTAGCTTGCTGCCACCGCGACCCGACCCCGGAGAAGCGGCTGAAGATGAATGAATGAATGAATGAATAAAACTTTTCTGACTGAGTCAAAATGACTGGACTAGGTCTTTACTAAATGTTATACATCTGGGATTAGAGAAAGAACATTAAAACTTTAGACAGTTTGTCCTGTTCTGCCTCTAGTTGTTCGGATGTATTTGATTTGTGATTTCCTCCAGCATGCTGATATTTCCACATTGTGTATTCATACAACTACTCTCATCATCTTGCCCTCTTTATCACACAAATGTGCAAGCAGATCCTATTTAAAATTCATAGCAGGCGGTGTAGACCATGGGGTCCAAATCTGATGTGAATGTTAACTGCCATAACAAATGACATCAGAAAGGTCTGGCAGACTGACACACCTTGACAAACCTAAATGAAGAACGCCATCTCTGCTGTTCTTGACAGAATCCTGATCAGGCCAGAGTCGCTCTGGACCATGGAGCCATGTTGGCTGGAGGACCAGAGCTCATAGAAAAGGTGAGTTGGTGTAAATATTTTAGATGTTAATTAAATCTGTCAGTCTGTGTGATAATCTTTCTGTCTTTCTATTAATCTGTCTGTTAATCGGTCTGTTTTGTCGGACTGTCTATCTTCCAATCTTTCTGCATATCTGTTTGTCCGTAAACCTTTTTATTAATCTGTCTCAGTCTGTCTGTAAAGAGTCCAGTCTGACCCTTGTATAACCAAAGTGAGAGCTGTGTCCGAATTCTCAGCACGAAGTCAAACACGTTTTCTGTGGGTGTCGGACTCCGCCAAGGTTGTCCCTTGTCTGTTTGTGATACTCATGGACAGGATCTCAAGGCGCAGCCAAGGTGAGGAGTGTGTCCGTTCTGGGAACCTCAGAATTACATCTCTGCTCTTCGCAGATGATGTGGTTTTGTTGGCTTCATCAGAAAGTGCCTTCCGGCACGCACTGGGGCGGTTTGCAATTGAGTGTGAAATGGCCGGGATGAGAGTCAGCACCTCCAAGTCTGAGGCCATGGTTCTCTTCCGGAAAATGGTGGATTGCTCCCTCTGGGTTGGGGATGAGTTGTTGCCTCAAGTGAAGGAGTTCAAGTATCTCGGGGTCTTGTTCATGAGTGAGGGTAGGATGGAGCGGGAGATTGACAGGCGGATTGGTGCAGCACCGGCAGTAATGCAGATGTTGTACCGGACCGTTGTGGTGAAGAGGGAGCTGAGCCGGAAGGCAAAGCTCTCAATTTACCAGTCAGTCTTGGTTCCAACCCTCACCTATGGTCATGAGCTTTGGGTCGTGACCAAAAGGGTGAGGTCGCAGATACAAGCGGCTGAAATGAGTTTCCTCCTTAGGGTGTCTGGGCTCAGCCTTAGAGATAGGGTGAGGAGCTCGGACATCTGGAAGGAGCTCGGCGTAGAGCCGCTGCTCCTTCACATCGAAAGGAGCCAGTTGAGGTGGTTCGGGCATCTGATTAGGATGCCTCCTGGGCGCCTTCCTTTGGAGGTTTTCCGGGCACATTCAACTGGAAGGAGACCCCAGGGTAGACCCAGAACTCGCTGGAGGGACTACATGTCCGATCTGGCCTGGGAACGCCTTGGGATCCCCCAGGAGGAGCTGGAGGGCATTGCTGGGGAGAATGACATCTGGAGTGCCCTACTTAGCTGGCTGCAACCACGACCCGACCCCGGAGAAGTGGCTGATGATGAGACGAGATGATATGAGATGAGACACTTAGTTTGCATGTTCTCCCCGTGTCTGCGTGGGTTTCCTCCGGGTGCTCCTGTTTTGTCCCACCATCAAAAAGACATGCATGTTAGGGTTAATACTCCTGTCTGTGTCCCTGAGCAAGGCAATGGAAAGAAGAGCCGGAGTTGGTCCCCGGGTGCTGCAGCTGCCCACTGCTCCTAAACAGTAGGATGGGTTCCATGCAGAAGACAAATTTCATTGTAACCGAACAGCCGTACAATGGACCGTACAGTGGACCTTTAAGAGTCTACACTTCCTCTGCAATATTTTACTGTTTTCATTGGCCTTTTATTTTTTTAATGATTTACTTCATAACCTTTGCATATCTTGTCGGTTGCGTTTCAGATCTTGGAGGACGAGATCACAGCAGACTTTTATGTCTCAGTACCAGAAATGGTTCCAAAGTTAACCCCGCTGAAGAACAAACTAAGGAAGAAGTTTCCCAAAAACAAGCGAGGTGAATGGAGAAATTCCAGCTGACCGTCACACCACTTAGCACACCGTTTCTCAACCTGCTGTTGTATTATCATTTTTATCAGTTTATTTTTTTGATCTCAGGTTAAAAGATCACTCAAAAAAAAAAATCTAATCACGGGCCAGGGCCTCAGGGTTCTTCATTAGTAATTGACAGTACTACTGACAGTTGCTAGTGCTAGCTCTGTCTGCCTGTCTGTCTGTCTGTCAGTGCTGATAACTCAAACAGATCCGTTATTGTTATTAGCTGCAGCTGTGTTCATCCCGCTGACATCACAGAGGGCTGGTAACGGTTTCCAAAGTCATGTCAGGACCCTACTTTTCCCCAAGTCAGGAATACATCACAACCCAGCCATCCGAGTCGTTCACGTTCACACGCTTCGTGGTCGTAAAATCGAAAAGAAAAGAAAAAGATGGAGGCGAGTGTCCGCTGTATATTCGACTACCACTGGAATTTGAATCTTCTAGCACTTTATCAAGGAATATCCATCCATCTTTTACATTTTCACATCAGGTTCCTTTGCGGCTTAATTTTGTGAAAATTCTTACTGTGTCCGTACAACTGTCCATGTCGGCCGTGTTGGAAAGAGGAGTTATGCCACAGTTCAGCCAATTCGTGCTGCATCGAGAATTCCGATTGGCGGTTCAGCCAAGAAGGCACTCTAAGCAATTGTGTTTGGATGAACTCCGCCAATCTGTTTTCATATAGTGTGAACAAAACAGCTGTCTTAACCTGTTTTGACAGTAATTCTACCCAGCTACTTTCGGGTAACAGCAATAAACCAAAATGAAAGGCTCAGAAAAGAGAAAAGGCCAACTTGTTACACCGACTCTCAACGGGCAAGCTGAAGCTAAGGGTGCACTCATAGACAACATGCACCACTATCGACTCAGATTCCAACCCGTCAAGGAAACTGATGGAGATGATAGGCAGATGGCAGGCGTTAAAGAATCACTTGATTCTGTTTGTGCTGAGTTAAAAACCATGAAAAATAGTTTTGTTTTTGTTTTTGCTTTTTTCCCTTAGTATCCCGAATTGTATCCGGCCAATTACCCCGCACCTCTGAGCCGTCCTGGTCTCTGCTCCACCCTCTTGATCTGGGGAGGGCTGCAGACTACCACATGTCTCCTCCGATACACGTGGAGTCACCAGCCGCTTCTTGTCACCTGACAGTGAGGGAGTTTCACCAGGGGGACGTAGCTTTTGGGAGGATCACGCTATTCCCCCCGAGTTCCCCCTCCCCCTTGAACAGGTGTCCTGACCGACCAGAGGAGGCGCTACTGCAGTGACCAGGACACACACCCACATCCAGCTTTCCGCCCGCAGACACGGCCAATTGTGTCTGTAGAGACGCCCGACCAAGCCGGCAGCAACATGGGGATTCAACCGGCGATCCCCGTGTTAGTAGGCAACGGAATAGGCCACTACACCACCCGTACAGCCATTTTTCATTTATTCTGAAGATATGTATAAATACTGCGTAAAAGTTGATGCAGGGTATAGTTCAACGCAGCTAGTTTTAGTTATTCAATTCAATTCAATTCCAAACTTTATTGCAGACTCACGGTCCATAACAAAGACAAATGGGTAAAAGACAAACCCCAGACAACACACAGAGTAAACACAATAAAACAACATTAATGGAACAAGACAGTGTCTTATAAGAAGGCGGCTATACCAGTGGTCTCGGGATTGGTAGCGTGTGGCACTGAATCTTATATTAGTTAAACGCTTGATGATTACATTATCAGAGTCATTGAGCCGGCAAATAAATTTATACATGAGCTTTCTTAGAAGAGCCAGGAAAGTACCGACTCCTGCAGCCACAAACATTTCACTTGCACTACACCACCTAGGTCTTTTAGTAGTATTCTCATAGTATCATGATAAGCTACTCGAAGCCTCTGTAAGCTTGCTTTTTTTGTAGTTTGACCACAGGGGGGCAATATAAAGTGGCGTACAATATGTGGTTTGACCACAGGTGTGCAGTATTTTTTGTAGTTTGACCACAGGGGGGCAATATAAAGTGGCGTACAATATGTGGTTTAACCACAGGTGTGCAGTATTTTCTGTAGTTTGACCACAGGGGGGCAGTATAAAGGGGCGTACAATATGTAGTTTGACCACAGGTGTGCAGTATTTTTTGTAGTTTGACCACAGGGGGGCAGTATAAAGTGGCGTACAATATGTAGTTTGACCACAGGTGTGCAGTATTTTTTGTAGTTTGACCACAGGGGGGCAATATAAAGCGGCGTACAATATGTGGTTTGACCACAGGTGTGCAGTATTTTTTGTAGTTTGACCACAGGGGGGCAATATAAAGTGGTGTACAATATGTGGTTTGACCACAGGTGTGCAGTATTTTTTGTAGTTTGACCACAGGGGGGCAGTATAAAGTGGCGTACAATATGTAGTTTGACCACAGGTGTGCAGTATTTTTTGTAGTTTGACCACAGGGGGGCAATATAAAGTGGCGTACAATATGTAGTTTGACCACAGGTGTGCAGTATTTTTTGTAGTTTGACCACAGGGGGGCAGTATAAAGTGGCGTACAATATGTAGTTTGACCACAGGTGTGCAGTATTTTTTGTAGTTTGACCACAGGGGGGCAGTATAAAGTGGCGTACAATATGTGGTTTGACCACAGGTGTGCAGTATTTTTTGTAGTTTGACCACAGGGGGGCAGTATAAAGTGGCGTACAATATGTGGTTTGACCACAGGTGTGGAGTATTTTTTGTAGTTTGACCACAGGGGGGCAGTATAAAGGGGCGTACAATATGTAGTTTGACCACAGGTGTGCAGTATTTTTTGTAGTTTGACCACAGGGGGGCAGTATAAAGCGGCGTACAATATGTGGTTTGACCACAGGTGTGCAGTATTTTCTGTAGTTTGACCACAGGGGGGCAGTATAAAGTGGCGTACAATATGTAGTTTGACCACAGGTGTGCAGTATTTTTTGTAGTTTGACCACAGGGGGGCAGTATAAAGCGGCGTACAATATGTGGTTTGACCACAGGTGTGCAGTATTTTTTGTAGTTTGACCACAGGGGGGCAGTATAAAGTGGCGTACAATATGTGGTTTGACCACAGGTGTGCAGTATTTTTTGTAGTTTGACCACAGGGGGGCAGTATAAAGTGGTGTACAATATGTGGTTTGACCACAGGTGTGCAGTATTTTTTGTAGTTTGACCACAGGGGGGCAGTATAAAGTGGCGTACAATATGTAGTTTGACCACAGGTGTGTAGTATTTTTTGTAGTTTGACCACAGGGGGGCAGTATAAAGTGGCGTACAATATGTAGTTTGACCACAGGTGTGCAGTATTTTTTGTAGTTTGACCACAGGGGGGCAGTATAAAGTGGCATACAATATGTAGTTTGACCACAGGTGTGCAGTATTTTTTGTAGTTTGACCACAGGGGGGCAGAATAAAGTGGCGTACAATATGTGGTTTGACCACAGGTGTGCAATATTTTTTGTAGTTTGACCACAGGGGGGCAGTATAAAGTGGCGTACAATATGTAGTTTGACCACAGGTGTGCAGTATTTTTTGTAGTTTGACCACAGGGGGGCAGTATAAAGTGGCGTACAATATGTGGTTTGACCACAGGTGTGCAGTATTTTTTGTAGTTTGACCACAGGGGGGCAGTATAAAGTGGCGTACAATATGTGGTTTGACCACAGGTGTGCAGTATTTTTTGTAGTTTGACCACAGGGGGGCAATATAAAGTGGCTAACAATATGTGGTTTGACCACAGGTGTGCAGTATTTTTTGTAGTTTGACCACAGGGGGGCAGTATAAAGTGGCGTACAATATGTAGTTTGACCACAGGTGTGCAGTATTTTTTGTAGTTTGACCACAGGGGGGGCAGTATAAAGTGGCGTACAATATGTGGTTTGACCACAGGTGTGCAGTATTTTTTGTAGTTTGACCACAGGGGGGCAGTATAAAGTGGCGTACAATATGTGGTTTGACCACAGGTGTGCAGTATTTTTTGTAGTTTGACCACAGGGGGGCAGTATAAAGTGGCGTACAATATGTGGTTTGACCACAGGTGTGCAGTATTTTTTGTAGTTTGACCACAGGGGGGCAGTATAAAGTGGCGTACAATATGTGGTTTGACCACAGGTGTGCAGTATTTTTTGTAGTTTGACCACAGGGGGGCAGTATAAAGTGGCGTACAATATGTGGTTTGACCACAGGTGTGCAGTATTTTTTGTAGTTTGACCACAGGGGGGCAGTATAAAGTGGCGTACAATATGTAGTTTGACCACAGGTGTGCAGTATTTTTTGTAGTTTGACCACAGGGGGGCAGTATAAAGTGGCATACGATATGCTCTGAAACGAGACATCTTCACACTAACTGAACACATACCAAACTTGCGTGACAGAGTGTTTGCTTGTGCGTACATCATGCGGCGTTGTCTATAAACATCACCATCGTCTGTCATTTGTTCTGTAACACAATGTCCAAGATATTTCCCCTTATTACACACCCCAAGATTATTATCGGACAATTTAAAATGAAGACATTTTTATTTTATTTTATTTTATTTTATTTATTACCTCTTTATTTAAATTAAAAAAAAGATGAGAAAAATAGCATTCGGGGCGTCCGGGTAGTGCAGCGGTCTATTCCGTTGCCTACCAACACAGGGATCGCTGGTTCGAATCCCCGTGTTGCCTCCGGCTTGGTCGGGCGTCCCTACAGACACAATTGGCCGTGTCCGTGGGAGGGAAGCCGGGTGTGGGTGTGTGTCCTGGTCGCTGCACTAGCGCCTCCTCTGGTCGGTTCTGGCGCCTGTCCAGGGGGGGAGGGGGAACTGGGAGGGAATAGCGTGATCCTCCCACGCGCTACATCCCCCCCTGGCGAAACGCCTCACTGTCAGGGGAAAAGAAGCGGCTGGTGACTCCACATGTATGGGAGGAGGCATGTGGTAGTCTGCAGAACCTCCCCGGATCGGCAGAGGGGGTGGAGCAGCGACCGGGACGGCTCGGAAGAGTGGGGTAATTGGCCGGGTACAATTGGGGAGAGGGGGAGGGGGAGATGATCTGACATCATGTTCTCTCTCTGTGTCACAGGCTCGGTTAGCCCAAACATCCCCAACATGATGGAGTTGTTTAAGAATGGCCATGAGTACCTGGTGGAGGAAAACTGCTACGTCCGAACCCAGATCGCCACGGTGGGTCACAGCACCAGAACATACTAACTGATAAGCAGCGTCCCTTCTGTTCTTACTGCAGGAATCATCCTTTATGAAGGCAGCTTGGTCCACACAGCACAGTTCACTCACACACACACACACACACACAGTCAGTCAGTCCAAAGCTGTTTACAGGACGGCGCAAGAGCTGCAGCGCAAGATAGAGAGAGGAAAGAAGAAGAACATGGGAAGAATAATAAAAACCGGAGAAGTTAAAGGCCACAGGAATATGAACAATAATGATGTAGCAAGTAAAAAAAGTAGTGTAAACGAGAAGATAAAAAGCAGTTTTAATTAAAAGCTATATTAAAAAGAAGTTTTAAGTCTTAACGCTGCGTCAGAGTGTTTGGTGTAACTGTGGGAAGAGTGAGCAGACCCTTCCCAGAGGATCCGGGAGCTCGTCTTTAAGGCTCATATGTTCAAAACAGGGCGGCACATAGGCTGATTGTGCTGGTCTGGTTGACAGGCTGATTGTGCTGGTCTGGTTGACAGGCTGATTGTGCTGGTCTGGTTGACAGGCTGATTGTGCTGGTCTGGTTGACAGGCTGATTGTGCTGGTCTGGTTGACAGGCTGGTTTTGGAAGTCTGAGGCATAGAAAAGCTTGATTTTACCCAAGTACTACTCGGCATATTTGGAGAAACAATAATGAAGTGTCTCGGGAGACATGGGGAAATATGGCTGTTTAGTGGTTGCGTTGGAGTGTGTTGTTTATATTTCTGAAGGTCTTGAAAGGTGATTCAGAAACATGGTTGTGGTCTCTCCCTGCAGGTGGGCATGCCCAGAGAACACATCTTCACCAACCTGCAGTTTGTACTGATGGACGTGTGCTCCCACCGGCCCGCCAGTTTCGGTAAGCCCCCTGAAAGCTAATTCACACCGTGTCTGATACCGGGGGTGGGGTGGGGGGGGGGGGCCGGTGCTCTGTCACCAACTCAGGGTGGTGGACTCTGAGATACACCAGCTGCTTCAGCTGTTCTACCAGCGACACATCTGAGTAGTGGTTGGTCGGTGAGCCACGAAGGCAAACTTACCAGCCACGGCCCGGTAGCCATGCTGTCTGAGGACCGGAAGGCCGGGACTCTGGGCTAAACACTCCACTAGCTCCTGTCTGACAGCCCTGCTAAGGCTAGAGGACACAACAACAGTGAACAAGTTCATCTGAACATCAGGGGTTAGTTAATTAGTAAGTTCATTTACATATTTTGCATGTCACTGTGTACCACAGTGTACTTTATATATATCACAGTACGTCCAAAGGGAGGAAGTAGGAAAGAGACACGTTTATAAGACACCGTGTGTGTGTGTGTGTGTGTGTGTGTGTGTGTGTGTTGTCCAGCTATATTTGTAAGGACCAGTTTGAGTTTTTTCTTAGAGTCCCCCCCCTCCCCCTTTTCTCCCCAATTATATCCAGCCAATTACCCCACTCCTCCGAGCCGTCCCGGTCGCCGATCCGGGGAGGGCTGCAGACTACCACATGCCTCCTCCCATACATGTGGAGTCACCAGCTGCTTCTTTTCACCTGGCAGTGAGCAGTTTCACCAGGGGGACGTAGCGCGTGGGAGGATCACGCTACTCCCCCCCCCCCTGAACAGGCGCCCCGACCCACCAGAGGAGGCGCTAGTGCAGCGACCAGGACACATACCCACATCCGGCTTCCCACCCTCAGACACGGCCAATCGTGTCTGTAGGGACGCCCGACCAAGCCGGAGGCAACACGGGGATTCGAACCGGCGATCCCCGTGGTGGTAGGCAGCGGAGTAGACCGCTACGCCACCTGAGTGCCCCCCATTTTTTTTAATCTTCTGGGGGTGACGGAGGTGTTTGAGCTGTGAGGCTGTGTGGATGTCACGGTCACAACACCTGTGTTATTGTGGGTTTTGTTGGGATGGGAGGTGCTCGGCTGGTGGAGGTGTGGGACCACGAGCTTTATTTGGTTTGGGGTTGTTTCTTTTCTTGAGCCCTTAGTGTTGTGAAATCCCAAGGCTCTCCATGCTCTCTACTCACTCTCACTTTGGTACTGTGGTACTGCTTTTCTTTCTGACACTCTCCTCTGGGTTGCTGTTTTCTCTTTTCCGAGATAAAAATAAAGTGAACCTGAAGAATCACGGGTGACACAGATTGGACGGGTACAGCAGACACAGCACAAAATGTGTCCTCTACACTGACATTACTGATGTCTCTCTCTCTGTCTCTCTCTGTCTGTCTCTGTCTCCCTCTCTTTTTCTGTCTGACTGTCTCTCTCTGTCTGTCTCTGTCTCTCTCTCTGTCTGTCTCTGTCTCCCTCTCTCTCTCTCTCTGTCTGTCTCTCTCTCTGTCTGTCTGTCTCTGTCTCTCTCTCTGTCTGTCTCTGTCTCCCTCTCTTTTTCTGTCTGACTGTCTGTCTCTCTCTGTCTGTCTCTGTCTCCCTCTCTTTTTCTGTCTGACTGTCTGTCTCTGTCTCTCTCTCTGTCTGTCTGTCTCTCTGTCTGTCTCTGTCTCTCTCTCTGTCTGTCTCTGTCTCCCTCTCTTTTTCTGTCTGACTGTCTCTGTCTGTCTCTCTCTGTCTGTCTCTGTCTCCCTCTCTCTCTCTGTCTGTCTCTGTCTCCCTCTCTTTTTCTGTCTGACTGTCTCTCTCTGTCTGTCTCTGTCTGTCTCTCTCTGTCTGTCTCTGTCTCCCTCTCTTTTTCTGTCTGACTGTCTCTCTCTGTCTGTCTCTGTCTCCCTCTCTCTCTCTCTCTGTCTGTCTCTCTCTCTGTCTCTCTCTCTGTCTGTCTCTGTCTCCCTCTCTTTTTCTGTCTGACTGTCTGTCTCTCTCTGTCTGTCTCTCTCTCTTTTTCTGTCTGACTGTCTGTCTCTGTCTCTCTCTCTGTCTGTCTGTCTGTCTCTGTCTCTCTCTCTGTATGTCTCTGTCTCCCTCTCTTTTTCTGTCTGACTGTCTCTGTCTGTCTCTCTCTGTCTGTCTCTGTCTCCCTCTCTCTCTCTGTCTGTCTCTGTCTCCCTCTCTTTTTCTGTCTGACTGTCTCTCTCTGTCTGTCTCTGTCTGTCTCTCTCTGTCTGTCTCTGTCTCCCTCTCTTTTTCTGTCTGACTGTCTCTCTCTGTCTGTCTCTGTCTCTCTGTCTGTCTCTCTCTCTGTCTTCACAGGGCCCTTCATCGAGCGGGCGATCATCAGTAGTCACACAAGCGAAGCGCTGTGGTTCAAATTTGAAGACTTTTTGCCGAAACCGGCAGAGGAACAAGCGGCAGAGGAACAAGCGGCAGCGTCGGCAGTTTAATGTGGAATGTGTGCTCGTGTATATAAATAAAGTGTTTTTGTCGTCTGAGTTTCGGCTTCTGGCTCGACACTGTCACACAGGAGCAGCGCCAGGTGTATCCTAATAGTAGGGAAAGTAGGACGCTTTGATTTGTGTTCTGCAACTCCAACAACCCTACCCTACCCTACCCCTCCCTTCCTCCGTAGGATGTCTGGGCTCAGCCTTAGAGATCGGGTGAGGAGCTCGGACAACCGGAGGGAGCTCGGAGTAGAGCTGCTGCTCCTTCGCGTTGAATGGAGCCAGTTGAGGTGGTTCGGGCATCTGATTAGGACGCCTCCTGGGCGCCTTCCTGTGGAGGTTTACCGGGCACGGCCAATTGGGAGGAGACCCCGGGGTAGACCCAGAACTCGCTGGAGGGACTACATGTCCAATCTGGCCTGGGAACGCCTTGGGATCCCTCAGTTGGAGCTGGAGGGCGTTGCTGGGGAGAGGGACGTCTGGAGTGTCCTATTTAGCTTGCTGCCACCGTGACCCGACCCCGGAGAATCGGCTGAAGGTGAATGGATGAACTCCAGCAACACAACAATGGCAGGAAACTGATTTATTTTAAACACACCAAAGTGGCAGGAAGACCTCGGGTCATCTTGTCAGATTTACCCTTTCATCAGCCACCTACACTCAGACAACACAATAGCCCCTGTCGTCAAACTACTGGTGGGTTCCCTTGCCAGTGACTGGTGATGCAGACATCCTTGTGGACACTAGGGGGCAGCATTGCCCTTTAGCAGCCGTTTCGGTGTTACATCGGATTCTGTGACCCGTCAGATTATGTGACCCTGTTCGTCATACACGCTGTTTCAGACAGTGAGATACGGTCCGATTTAGACCCAACGTTAGAAATGGGTGAGATCAGGTTGGAGATGGGTTGAATTTAGACCAGGGTCTGGTGTGGTTAAGATTCAGGATTAGCATCCGAGAGGCCGGTCGCGTTCAGGACAGGGTCACATAATCTGACGGGTCACCGAGTTTGGAAACACACCGGCACTGAGTTGTGGTCGTTAATGTACAGAACGGTACTATGAAGTCACCTCAATATCAATCATTAATGCTGATAAACATCTGTATTATGATTAGATTATTAGATAGATATATTTAATATTCCCTATCTCCTCTTGGAACCTGTCCAGCATCAACCAGGACCTCCTGGTGGTCCGGCCCCCCAGGTTGACGACCCCTGGGTTAATCCACCTAATTAGCTTTTATTAGCCTGTCTGGAACTGAGTGGTGGGTTTTTTATTGACACCTGTTCCCAACAGGTGTCAATAAAAACCCACATGGACACTTTCAAAACCACATGGGGCACTTTCAAAACCCACATGGGACACTTTCAAAACCCACATGGGACACTTTCAAAACCCACATGGGACACTTTCAAAACCACATGGACACTTTCAAAACCACATGGACACTTTCAAAGCCACATGGGCACTTTCAAAACCCACATGGACACTTTCAAAACCACATGGGGCACTTTCAAAACCCACATGGGACACTTTCAAAGCCACATGGGCACTTTCAAAACCACATGGACACTTTCAAAACCACATGGGACACTTTCAAAACCCACGTGGGACACTTTCAAAACCCACATGGGACACTTTCAAAACCACATGGACACTTTCAAAACCCACATGGACACTTTCAAAACCCACATTGGACACTTTCAAAACCCACATGGACACTTTCAAAACCACATGGACACTTTCAAAACCCACGTGGACACTTTCAAAACCCACATGGGACACTTTCAAAACCCACATGGGACACTTTCAAAACCACATGGGACACTTTCAAAACCCACGTGGACACTTTCCAGTTGGGTTGGGCGACCAGGAACCGCTCGAGCTAAAACGGAACAACAACAACAACACTAATAATAACGAACTCAGTTTCTATGTTTAAACGCAGTTTGTGACGTAACGACGAGCTTTTATTAGAGAGAAACGCGACCGTCACAAGCGGAGCCACGACAGAACAGTGGCGGTTTTTAAGGCTCCTTCCCTTTACTCTTCAGACTCCGGGAGAAAACGCTGAGCGGAGAATCCTCCTCTCCTGTTGTGCTCACACGAGGGCGGTCAGAGGAGCGCGCATCTCTACTTTCCCAAGGCACGCGCTCCTCCTGGCCGGTCCCTCTTCTTGTTCGCTCCTCCTGGCCGGAACCTCTCTCCCTGTTCGCTCCTCCTGGCCGGTCCCTCTTCTTGTTCGCTCCTCCTGGCCGGTCCCTCTTCTTGTTCGCTCCTTCTGGCCGGTCCCTCTTTTCTTGTGCGCTCCTCCTGGCCGGCCCCTCTCTCCCTGTTCGCTCCTCCTGGCCGGCCCTTCTCTCCCTGTTCGCTCCTCCTGGCCGGTCCCTCTTCTTGTTCGCTCCTTCTGGCCGGTCCCTCTTCTTGTTCGCTCCTCCTGGCCGGCCCCTCTCTCCCTGTTCGCTCCTTCTGGCCGGCCCCTCTCTCCCTGTTCGCTCCTCCTGGCCGGTCCCTCTCTCCCTGTTCGCTCCTCCTGGCCGGAACCTCTTCTTGTTCGCTCCTCCTGGCCGGCCCCTCTCTCCCTGTTCGCTCCTCCTGGCCGGTCCCTCTCTCCCTGTTCGCTCCTCCTGGCCGGTCCCTCTTCTTGTTCGCTCCTCCTGGCCGGAACCTCTTTTCTTGTTCGCTCCTCCTGGCCGGTCCCTCTCTCCCTGTTCGCTCCTCCTGGCCGGTCCCTCTCTCCCTGTTCGCTCCTCCTGGCCGGAACCTCTCTCCCTGTTCGCTCCTCCTGGCCGGTCCCTCTTCTTGTTCGCTCCTCCTGGCCGGAACCTCTCTCCCTGTTCGCTCCTCCTGGCCGGTCCCTCTTTTCTTGGCGGAGGACAAAAGCGGGGAGATCAGGTTCCTTGCACGTGACCCGCAGGAATGTCCAGACGCCGCAGGTCGGGTCTCGTTTCTCCGCCCGCTCCCATCACACGCGCTAAGTTAAATGGACGTGAAACAGCTCGCCTGGCTGCCAGCCGGGTGCCGAGGTCCCCCCAAATAAACACCGCTATGACCGAGAGCAAGTCCGGAGAGAGCCGTCTCATGCTGACAATATCAATAAAGAGCTGCTTCATAAACCGGACTGGCCGCAGGTCCGAGTTCTTTTAATCCCGCGAACAACGGACCGGCGGCGCACGAGCCCCGAGTTGCGTCGGTAGGATTCACGACACGCTGCGAAGTGCGCCGGTGCGCCTGCGTGCGTGAGACAGAGTGGGGAATACTGTATACGTGCGCGCGCGTACGTGCGTTAGAGAGAGTGGGGGAGTAAAGTGCGTGTGTGTGCATGCGTGAGAGAGGGAGTAAAGTGCGTGTGTGTGCATGCGTGAGAGACAGGGGGAGTAAAGTGCGTGCGCGTGTGTGTGTGTGCGTGCGTGCATGAGAGTCGGGGAGTAAAGTGCGTGTGCATGCGTGAGAGAGACAGGGGAAGTGCGTGTGTGTGTGCATGCGTGAGAGACAGGGGGAATAGTGTGTGTGTGAGACGGAATAGTGTGTACATACATGCGTGCGTGCGCGTGTATGTACACGGGGAGTAAAATGTGTGTGTGAGAGAGCGAGAGAGACGGGGAGTAGTGTGTGTACGTGCGTGCATGCGTGAGAAAGAGGGGGAGTGAAGTTTGTGTGTGAGGGAGAGAGAGAAGGGGAGTAGCGTGTCTACGTGCGTGCGTGTGTGCATGCGTGAGCGACAGAGACGGCGGAGTAAAGTGTGTGTGAGAGAGTGAGGGGGGAGTAGTGTGTGCATGCGTGAGAGAGACAGGGGGAGTAGTGTGTGTGAGAGAGTGAGGGGGGGAGTAGTGTGTGTGTGCATGCGTGAGAGAGACAGAGGGGGAGTAGTGTGTGTGAGAGAGTGAGGGGGGGAGTAGTGTGTGTGTGTGTATGCGTGAGCGAGACAGAGGGGGAGTAGTGTGCGTGAGAGAGAGTGAGGGGGGAGTAGTGTTGTGTGTGTGTGTGCATGCGTGAGAGAGACAGAGGGAGGAGTAGTGTGCGTGAGAGAGAGTGAACGGGGAGTAGTGTTGCGTGTGTGTGTGCGTGCATGCGTGAGAGAGACAGAGGGGGGAGTAGTGTGTGTGTGAGAGAGAGTGAGGGGGGAGTAGTGTGTGTGTGAGAGAGTGAGGGGGGCGTAGTGTGTGTGTGCGTGTGTGTGCGTGTGTAGGAGGACCGTCTGCAGAAGTCAGTTCAAACATCGCCTTAGCGGCGCGGAGGGAAAGTGAGCGAGCGCCGCCGCTCTCAGCGTAACGTTAACGACGCGGTTTGACTGAGCGGGTTTTTTTCTTCTTCTTCTTCTTCTGTCGTCACGGCCGTCGGTGTTTAAATCCCGGGTTTGCCGGATCCACCTGCGTTTCGCTCTTTCTCCCGGTTTGCGTCTTCTTCTGGGGGCGGAGGAGGCGCCGCAAGTTTCTCCGACCGCCGACACTTCGGGACGGCATTCCTCCGGCTCGGAGCGCCCCCCGCTCCGGTTAACCTGTTCCTCTGGAGCCGAACTTCGCCAACTCCTTATCGGAACCCGCTTTTACTCCCGACCCGCTCCTCTTCTTTCGTGACCCGTCCGGGCGGTGGGTGATGTCGGCCGACCTCCGCCTCGACCTGAGCTGAAAGAAGACGTTTCCCCTCTTCTTACGCTGGAGTTGTTGGTGCCTGTGTCATGGCTGCGTGGTGGATCTCGGTGGCGGCGCTGGCCGGACTCGTCAGTCTGCCCCCTGGCGTCCACGGTGGGTACTCTGCTCCGTCTTTAAACGCTGTGCTGTCTGTACGCCGCACGTGGGTGACTCTTCCATGTGGGGCACTTCTGGCTTTTGAAAAAAAACAACCCTCTATTAACAAGTATGTTAGCATAGCTTTGATCGTCCTACATAATAACTTTGATATTGTGATGATTTTCTTTTCAAAGTTGTAACAGCAAAATGTGACGTCATGACACGTGACGGTAATGACAGTTTTCACCTTTTTGGAGAAAAAGCTGGCTGAGTCTTAGACTTGCTAAGCTAACTTGTTAGCTAGCATACAATGTACAATGAATATACGTGAGTAAGGTGAGATTTCTTATTTCTGAACTAAGATACTCAATTAGTAACTTGTTTGGTAACGACGACTAATAAACGTTGCTAGGGATAATTTAGTAGCGCCAGGTCACCTGACTGCTGGACCAGGCTGCAGCATCCCC
Organism: Lampris megalopsis; assembly: GCA_022114975.2. Classification (NCBI taxonomy): domain Eukaryota; kingdom Metazoa; phylum Chordata; class Actinopteri; order Lampriformes; family Lampridae; genus Lampris; species Lampris megalopsis. Next base: position 1,351,859 of record JAJHIY020000690.1, on the reverse strand, counting down.
GCCACCCTGACAGCAGGATAAGCGGTTAAGACAATGGATGGATAGATGGACTAATAAACATCCTCTCAGATCAGGACACAGAAATCTCCACATGACATTTGTGGACATGGAAAAGTCATGTTTCTGCCATGACCCCGCTCACGCGCCTCTGGCACTTCTCGTTTCCATGGCAACCACCCTGTTGTCGTTTGGGAAAACGTTATGGCTCTCTACAGTGTTGGGTGTGATGTAATGACACATGTATGAGGGACAGCCATATTTAACAATAAGATATGTGTGCAAGTTGCACATCTATAAACCATATGGGGCAATGTAGCCCGGCCGGGCCGCCTGACCCGGTACTTGTCTTTGGACTGTGGGAGGAAACCCACGCAGACACGGGCAGAACATGCAAATCCACACAGAGGACCACCCACTGCTGGCATATTTGGATTTTCAACATACTGAAAAAGTATTAAAATGTCATCACGGAGACACAAATCTTTTTATCATAGCTAACACAACCTGAACTCTAACTGGTACAATAATAGAGGGGTTTCTTTCTTGAAAACTGCCCTGGGGGCAGATAAGCCCTCCATTGGAGAATCACCCATGTGCTGTGTGAGGTGTGTGTGATGTGTGTGATGTGTGTGATATATATGATGTGTGTGATGTGTGTGATGTGTGTGAGATGTGTGATGTGTGTGATATATGTGATGTGTGTGATGTGTGTGATGTGTGTGATGTGTGTGATGTGTGTGCTGTATGTGATGTGTGTGATGTGTGTGATGTGTGTGATGTATGTCATGTGTGAGATGTGTGTGCTGTATGTGATGTGTGTGATGTGTGTGATGTGTGTGATGTGTGTGATGTGTGTGATGTATGTGATGTGTGTGATGTGTGTGATGTGTGATGTGTGAGATGTATGTCATGTGTGTGCTGTATGTGATGTGTGTGATGTATGTGATGTGTGTGATGTGTGTGATGTATGTGATGTGTGTGCTGTGTGAGATGTGTGATGTGTGTGCTGTATGTGATGTGTGAGAGATGTGTGTGATGTGTGTGTGATGTGTGTGATGTGTGTGATGTAAGATGTGTGAGAGATGTGTGTGCTGTATGTGCTGTGTGTGCTGTGACCTGCAGGTCAGTAAGACTGAAACAGCCCCCAGCCAGGTGAATAATGGACGCCCGACCTCGTCCACCGTCTCAGGGTTCATGTGAAAGTGCACCTCTCCGAGTGTGGCGGTGTGTTGCTCCTGAAGGAAGTGGGTCCTTTACGGGTCCTCGGCTGTGCCCGCATCATTACTAGCCAATCGGTCTTGCCGCCGTTGAGAACATTTCACCGTGTGGTGAGAGGGGCGGTCCTGTGGCCAGTCCAAAAGCTGGTTTTGCACGGCTGTTTACATCCACATGCCACCGGCCAAGTGTTGTGTGGGCCAGACGTGGCCCAAAAGTCATAAGCCGGGCCTGACTTGGGTTACTGCAAGTGTTGTGTGGGCCAGACGTGGCCCAGGTGTCATAAGCCGGGCCTGACTTGGGTTACTGCAAGTGTTGTGTGGGCCAGACGTGGCCCAGATGTCATAAGCCGGGCCTGACTTGGGTTACTGCAAGTGTTGTGTGGGCCAGACGTGGCCCAGATGTCATAAGCCGGGCCTGACTTGGGTTACTGCAAGTGTTCTGTGGGCCAGATGTGGCCCAAATGTCATAAGCCGGGCCTGACTTGGGTTACTGCAAGTGTTGTGTGGGCCAGATGTGGCCCAAATGTCATAAGCCGGGCCTGACTTGGGTTACTGCAAGTGTTGTGTGGGCCAGATGTGGCCCAGATGTCATAAGCCGGGCCTGACTTGGGTTACTGCAAGTGTTGTGCGGGCCAGATGTGGCCCAAGTGTCATAAGCCGGGCCCGACTTGGGTTACTGCAAGTGTTGTGCGGGCCAGACGTGGCCCAGATGTCATAAGCCGGGCCTGACTTGGGTTACGGCAAGTGTTGTGTGGGCCAGATGTGGCCCAAATGTCATAAGCCGGGCCTGACTTGGGTTACTGCAAGTGTTGTGCGGGCCAGATGTGGCCCAGATGTAATGACCCGGGCTTGATTTGTGCCACGGCGCACAGCATGCGGGCCAGACGTGGCCCAAGTGTGGCTGAGTTGAGGCAGCCCGACTCGCCCTGGGTCACCGCCGTCCCTCGAGGCCAAGTGTGGGCCGTAGGATCTCTGCAGATGTGGGCCCTATCTGGGCCGAAGAGTCTCTCGCTATCTGGGATGCTGCTAACGGCCCCCGCCGGCCTTTCTGTACAAACCGCGGGTCGGTGTAAAACCGACGTTCCCGGGTAAATTTGGCAGCTTGAACGCCTCCTCCCCCGCCCTGCGCGAGTCCCAAAGTCCCGCGGTCCGACCGGTGGTTCGGCGCCCGCTCGTCCCCCCGAGCGCTGGTGCTGTTAATGAATCGGCTGTCCTCCGTCGGTTTGTGAGTAACCCATGCAGTGCTGCAGGAACCGGGCCAGCGGCGACGATTCCAGCCGCCGCTGAAACGAGAGTTGCTCGTCGGTGTTGATTGCAGTTCATGTCCGTGCAGAAATAAACCCCCCCCCCCCAAATAACACGGGGAGGGAGAGCTCCTGTAAGCAGGCCGGCGGGTTCATGCTTCGGGGAAATCTGGGAGAAGCGAAATACCACAATCGGATTCTGTCGGACAAAGACAGAAAGAGATTTACGGGCTCGGAACCGGACCGGAGTGGCTCCTAACGAGGCAGTGTGGTGAACATATTAGCTCCGGGACAGGTTCTGCAACTATAGCCCGGGTCTTGTATTCCCAGTCGGCCTATTATGGGAAATCTGTTTATACCGCTTATTGTGCCCCCCCCCCCCCGGATGGCCTATCGGATTTCTGCGGGCCGGGTTTATTAGAGACATCCGTAAACTTCCAAATGAAGCAGAGATGATCGCCGACACACTCAGCACTCACCACTCAGCACTCACTTCAGCTGTACATGTTACAGCTCTGATCCGCGGAGTCGGCCTCGTCTTGTCCCATTATCCCACCAGGAATATCTGACGAGGCCCGGATACATGTGATGGGAATGGGCGGGGCTCTACAATATATATTAAAACACATGGTACACAGACAACAGTACCTCTAACAGTACTAACATAGTACCACAGTACATACTGGTACACATGGTACACAGACAACAGTACCTCTAACAGTACTAACACAGTACATACTGGTACACATGGTACACAGACAACAGTACCTCTAACAGTACTAACACAGTACATACTGGTACACATGGTACACAGACAACAGAACCTCTAACAGTACTAACATAGTACCACAGTACATACTGATACACACAGTACATACTGATACACATGGTACACAGACAACAGTACCTCTAACAGTACTAACATAGTACCACAGTACATACTGGTACACATGGTACACAGACATTATGTCAGGGAATGGCAGTAAAACATTCCCATAATGCTCGCTGCCAAATAGCCGTTTGTTAACACAGCGACACAGCGTGTGATCATGGTGGTGTTTGATGCTAATGACACCCCTTCTGTCCCCCCATCCCTGTCCCCCATCCCTGTCCCCCCATCCCTGTCCCCCATCCCTGTCTTCCCAGGAGCCTGCGAATACCACGGATCACTGTATGCGGTAGGTAACCCCCCCCACCACCACACACACACACACAGACACGCACACACATCCCGTCTCCGGCGGTACTGTCTGTGTGTGAGGTGTCCACAGCGATCGTCCCGCTGCCGTCTCACCGGCTGAAAGGGTGTTGGACGTGGCGTCCGCTCATAAAGCCTGATGGGCTTTTCTGCTCATGTATAATTCACAGGGGACATTATGAAGTTAGTACATCTGGTGGTGGTATGAAGTGTGTGTGTGTGTGTGTGTTAGACAGAGAGACAGAGAGAGGAGAGACAGAGAGAGGAGAGCAAGATAGAGATAGGGAGAGAGGAGAGACAGAGGAGAACAAGAGCAAGAAAGAGATAGGGAGAGAGGAGAGACAGAGAGAGGAGAGACAGAGAGGAGAGAGCAAGAGCAAGATAGAGATAGGGGGAGAGAGGAGAGAGCAAGATAGAGATAGGGAGAGACAGGAGAGAGAGAGAGCAAGACAGACAGAGAAGAAGAGAGAGAGAGGAGAGAGAGTTGAAGACAGAGAGAATAGAGAGAGAGAGCGAGAGAGAGAGAGACCTATTGCTACTGTTGTTGTTTTAATATCATAATCATTATTGTTGTTGCTGATATTATTATAATCACTGTTGTGTTGTGTTGTTTTACATGCTTTGGCAATATGTACACGTATGTCATGCCAATAAAGCACATATTGAATATTGACAGAGAGAGGAGAGAGAGACAGATAGA
>JAJHIY020000690.1:1237500-1342500 GCA_022114975.2 Lampris megalopsis | reverse complement strand
GATACCGCGTCGTCTTGTTAGCATGAGGGGACCGTTCCATGGGATGGGAACAATGGATACCGGCTATACAAGCCACATTTCCCACGGTTTTTATTGACTTCATTACAGACGTAAGTCCTGTGAGGTCCAGAGCAGGCCCCGAGGGCGACGCAGCCGCGCCGCGTCCAAATATATCACCACCCGTCTCGGGGTTTGAATTTTTGGCATTGCAGAGTGTCAGTCACAGGGGCTCAGGAAATGTAGGCCTTCTCTCTCCAGAGAGATGTCATCGCAACGGAGGCCCGGGCGCCGACGCCCGGGGTTTGTCAAAGAATCCCAAGCGTGGCTGAAACAAAGCCTTTCCTCAGGGAACGGCGAGGCCCTCGCACGTCTTAACCCCTCCATCACACACGTGATGTATGGCGCTCTTCACCGCGAGCTCATTCGCTCTGAATGAGGGAATCCCTTTGTCGTGGATCACTTGGTGGTGACATGCGTTAACCAGCATTCCTGCAGATTCATAGACTAATTTTCCAGTCACCTGAAAAATGATTGATCGGATGCCCTGGAAATATGATTGAGGTCATGGAAATTTTGTAACGATAGGTATAACGTCATGTTTTTACCCTCTGAGGTGGAATACCTTCGGCTTATCATTAGCTGTGATTGTGCGTTTTCCTCAGTGTTTCTGTGCTGAGATGTGACAGACGGTATGTTCAGTGACAAAGTCCATTTAGAGACTGATGAGACGTCCACTGATAGTTAATAATGACCTTCTGTCCGCAATGCCTGGCATGGATGTCCAAGTCAAGGTCCTGGAAAATACCCTCGAAAGGTCCAGGTTCCCATGGCATGGCCGACTTCTCACCCGCCAGAGCAAGGGTGTGTCCAGGGACAGGCAGGTATCTGATTGGCCACCCTATTCTAAACTATGATTGGCTTTCTGCTCAGTTATATATATATCTTTTTTCTTTTTTCTTACTTTATTGATACTTCAAATACATTCAAACAGAGCAAAATAGAGACACCACAAAAACAACAGATTGAAGATAAAAAAACCAATAAAGACACAAAAGAGGAAAGCAAATTATAAAAAATAAATAAAAATAACAGAAAATAAATAAATCAATCAATCAATAAATAAAGGTGAGATCATGTTTTATGTGAACAGATTCAGAGATTTGCAAATGTTGATAGTTTTTAAAGCCTTTGTGTTTTTTGGAGTAGAGATTGTCCTCATATATTGCTCAACTTCTTTTTTAAGTGCCAAGAGTTGAGGCTTTCTGCTGGAGAATTTACATTTACGTATATGAAACTTGGCTAAAAATAAAAGCGTATTTATAAAAAAAGGATGCATCGCCATCTTTGTGATTAAAATTATGAAACCCAAAAATAACATTCTTATGGTAAAGGTGAGAATCAGAAAAGACAAAATCAGCGATAAACTTGTGGGAAGTCTCTCCAGAATTGATAAGTGAACTGACGTGACCAGAATAGGTGGACACGTGTTTCAGGATGCATTTGGCAAAAAGAACATTCAACATCTGTATCGTTTTTAAACTTTGATAAATATTGTTTTGCAGCTTTCTGCTCAGTTATACAGGGACTTAGTTTGAACGGTTTGACGATTAAACCAAACTTTTGTTTATAGGTGCAGTTCAATCTTAAACCAGAGAGGCAGTAGTGTGCCAGAGTGGTGTCTAGCCTGCCAAAAAACCCAGACCGGAATAAGAATAAGATCCTGCTTCGATTTGGAGCGGAGCGGTCAAATACGTAGTAGCTCACGAAGGCCATTATATGGTGAGTTCGCCATTTTGTAGCGCTGCCCGAATGTATAGTGGGAATTATTATACCCTATAGTGCAGTGTTTCTCAACCGGGGGTCCGCGGACCCCTAGTGGTCCGTGGTGTAATTGCAAGGGGTCCGTGAAAATAAAATATCTTTTAAAAAAAAGATCCTATGAATTTATAGAAATAGGATTATTTTACTCAAATGTGACTGAGACCTTTATCTACCTCAACTATAAAGGGTAACAGGACGTTTTTCTCTAATTACTTCTGTTTCACAAGTGTAATTTATTGTATTTTAATAAGAGATCTCGCTCCCGTTTGCATTGTTAAAAGTTACTGTTCTCAACCTTTTTGGGGTCCTGGACCCCCCTGCGTATTTTTGATCTACCCTGAGGACCCCTCCACCTGGGTTCGAGCCTCGGGGTAGTCCAACCTGGGGGGGGGGTAGTCCCGGTTCGTACTCTCTGTGGAGTTTTTGTATGCTCTCCCCGTGTCTGTGTGGGTTTCCTCCGGGGGGGCTTCGGTTTCCTCCCACAGTCCAAAGACATGTAGGTCAGGTGAATCAGCCATACTAAATTGTCACTAGGTATGAATGTGTGTGTGTGATTGTGTGTGTGTGTGTGTGTCGGCCCTGTGTGATGGCATGGCAGCCTGTCCAGGGTGTCTTCCCACCTGCTGCCCAATGACTGCTGGGATAGGCTCCAGCATCCCCGTGACCCTGAGAGCAGGATAAGTGGTTCGGATAATGGATGAATGGATTGATGGGTAGTGGAGACAAAAACGGTAAATTAATGCTATTCTTACATTTGTGTGTGTGTGTGTGTGTGTGTGTGTGTGTGTGTTCATGGTCCATGCCACCCCCTGCGTAAGTCACTGCCCCACTTGGGCCACCCCAGTCAAAAAAGTCTGGATACGCCACTGCACCAGAGGGAAACTATCCTCTGCGTGACATTTCATATCTCTTGACATGATGCCCGATGGCTCCAGCAGTGAGGTATGATATCAAAGGTGTTAATAGGATCTCACTGGTGGTGAGCAGAATATTAAGATAAGAGGAAGTGGCGTTTTCCACTGTTCCTCATGGATTAAAGCTTAACCTCTGCTGGTAATTCCCTCTGCAGTGAACAGGTCGCGGCTGACTGGCGATCCCACTGTGGCCCCCAACCATGAACCCACCATGGCTAAACACAGCCCATGTGATCCCCCACCACCACTATCACTCCCCCCGCCCCCCGCCGCCAAAAATGTGGTACATAGTGCCACAGGCACACTTCATAGGCTGACATAGAGGCAGAGGTACATGATAGGTTATCATGAGAGCAAAGGACATGAAGAGAAAAAAGAGAGAACGACAAACAGACGGGAAGAAAGAGAGAAAAGATGGAGAAAGAAAGCAAAAAATGTAGAAAAATAGATTAAAAGAGAAAAAGTAGGAGAAATGAAAAAAAATTGAGAGGTAGATGTCAGAAAGAATGAGAGAAAGACAAAGGAGAACTAGAAAGACAATAATTCAGAGAGCGACAGAAGAAGGAGAGGGCAAGGAAAGGAGAGAAGGAAGGAAGGAAGGAAAGAAAAGCGATCTGAGGAGTAGTGAAAAACAAGTATTTGTTCTCGTCTGATCGGAGCAGCGAGACAGATGGCGGACAGACGGGGACAAACTTCACATCACAACCTGGACGTTATGACATCTGACCTGTAAGATTAGTGCTCTCCGTCCATTTACCACAGAGACACCACAGGTTCTCCTTTTCCAACAAAAACCCTTCAGCGCCTCATTAAACCTGATTGACACTGATGTCTCTGCTGGTTTGGTGGTTCTCTGCCTTTCCAGATTAAAAATGATGAGTTTAATTTCTCATTTTCTGGCTTGTTTTCCAGAGGTACCCAAGAGAATGCAAATGTTTATGATGTCCCATGTAATAAGGCTCTTACATGACGTCTGTATTTAAAGTTGAGCTCATACATTTGTAACTCGGATTCCCATTTTTCATTTTTGGTGTAAACCACCTTGTTGCCTTCACACCCCCCCCCCCACACACACACAGACACACACTCCCAAATGGAGACGGACCGACCACTGACTGGCTTTGATATCTGTATTGTAATGCACAATCTGTGGTGAGGGTAATAAACCTCCCTATCGTGTTCCCCCCCCCAGTGGTTCTCCCTCAGTTGGATGTTGTATTTACGCCTCTGATACTTAGCATGAACATCAAAAACTGACTCGGCGCCAAAAACGAGGTTTATACCCAGATGAGCAATGCTATGTCCCAACCCTCACTGCTTTTGCCGATATCGAGCTCAAACATGTACAACAAACCCCGAAGGCTGTGCTGACAGTTTCCTGATTTTCCTTTTCTCAGCGGAGAGTTTCGCCCGTTCGACTTCCCAAAAATCACGAGTTGTGATTTCTCTGAATTATCCATTCACTCCTGTGAATAAACCAGAATACTGTTTCCATATGCCAGCTCTTTTGAGAGGCCTCTGCCTCTTCCTCCCCTTCCCCGTCGTGACCCTCCTCCTCCTCTTCCTCCGTGACGATGCAGCGGAGAGGCGTTGCAGGCAGCGCTTGCACGTGCAGAAATAGATCAGTCGAGGACTCGCCATTTGTGTCTCTGCCACATCTGAATTATTAAGGGCTTGAGGCTGTGAGACGAAGGCTAAGCCCGGCGGCTCCTTCCATCACAAACTCTTCTGTAGTTTCCAGGCTGGGCTGCGGTTGTTTTCTCTGAAGGCAGAACCCCGTAGACTGCTGCTAAAAGAAAAGAGTTATTCTTATGTCCATCGCTGATAGCTCGGTTGCTAACTAGAATTCAGGGCTAGGCCATAATTATTGTTTCTCGTTTTTCAGTTGTATTGTAGAGGGAGGAAATTTGTATGTTGTCATATTGTGGTACACAATTTTGTTGTCTAAATTCATGGCAATGTCATTCATGTTAAAATGACTAATTTCTTTTTCTTATTTGAAAATTAGCTGAGGTTTGAGATCATACTTTACATTACCAAGCAGTTCAATATGATGAACCCCAGCTGGACTCTTAAATATGCTATATTTACATATGTAAGTCAATATTGTAAGAATATATCAGTATCATATAAAAATTCTCAATGGTTATCACAATACAGTTACCTTCCCTATCACCCAAACTAGAATTGATCTCAAACTAGAATGGTTTAAGAGTGAGCTGCAGACTCATCCATCAGGACTCGATGCTTGAAAGCCAGAGTCCAACGCCTTTTAGCCCCATTTACACCTCGAACTAACTAACTAACTATCTGTGTATCTGGATAATGAATGATCTGATCTCGCACCTTGCATTCCCACCAGTGGCGGCTGGTGACTCAAAGAATTGGGAAGGATAGGAGGAAAACCAACACACGGCGTCATGTTATTTTACAGTAGTTGACTACTTATCTCTACTTTCTTATGTTCAACAAAAAATTAGGCAGTAAAACAATGGCTTAGCAGATTTCTCAAAAACAACATCATTTTATTTATATTTTATTATTTCATTTACCATGAAAATCTGTAATTATGAAAAACCAAGCGCAAATGAGTTCTGAATTGTGAGTTCTTCTGCCTGTGGGAGGGTTCCACTCACTTGACATGTCGGGAGGTTATCTTCATATCTGCTGCGAGACCTGTTGTTGCATCCAGTCTTCCAAGAGCAAGGGAGAAGTAAAGGCTGGCTGTCTTCTCCAGATCTTGAAAGGTCAGAAGAAGTCTAGTCAGTAAAATATCAACACAAATCAAACTTGGGCAGTTTGATAGTGATTGAAAAAGCACCAGGGAAAAAAAAAACCCAAATTGAGTTATGAATACTCACCTTTTCTTTGGCTCTTAGAAGGTCACAAGGTAGAGTGGCTGTTGTCACTGCTCGATTTAAAAAGAAAAAGAAAAAGAAAAGGGAAATGTAAACCTGAAAAAGGACATTTGGGCTCTGTTGAAAAGCCCTAAATTAAATGTGATTTTTAGTGATGTGTTTAAAAGTAGTTCATAACATGCTCATAATTTATTTTCTAATATGCTACTGTATGAATCTATTGCTTTACCGCCAGTTCATCACACTCGCATACAAAACAGTGGTAGAGAATTGAAGACGAGATTTGGAAATTATCGTTGGACCAACAAGATGGTTGTGAGACCAGCTATGTTGTATTGTTTGGAGACGGTGGCACTGATGAAAAGACAGGAGGTGGAGGTGGCTGAGTTGAAGAGGCTAAGATTTTCATTGGGAGTGACGAAGAAGGACAGGATTAGGAATGAGTATATTAGAGGGACAGCTCAGGTTGGACGGTTTGGAGACAAAGCAATAGACCGCCACGCTACCTGGACCCCCCCAGAATACACTTTTACAGGAATCACACTTACCACAAAGTGATATTCATTGCAGCTTCCTACCCTCCCCAAGCTAGAGGGGTGTTAACTCGTACATAATTCCATTCCTTTAAATATAATTTGGAGAATTACCGACCCAAGAGGCAGGTACTCCATTATTCACAGAACCCTTCTTACAGACACTTTGACTTTTGTCAACATAGATGGTCCTTGTGAGGATATTCTCTAATTTTTCAGAAGTATTTTTCCAACTCTATCCTCCCTCTCAGGTCATTGTATCATAGGGGGAGACTTCAGCTGTGCACTGTATAAACAGATCAGAAGGGTCAGATAACGTCCCACACTTAAAACAACTGATCCAAGATTGTATTCTGTGTGAGGTTTGGAGGTCATTTAAACCAGTATCCAGAAAATATTCTTGTTATTCCGCCACTCACCAAACCCACTCACGTATTAAGTATTTTTTTGGGTTTCCATGGGTCTGATGTCAAGAATGACAAACTGTTGGTATGGCAGTACGGTCATTCTGATCATTCACCCATTTGTTTATTGTTCAATAACTCTAAACTTGTTATGAATCCACCTAGGTGTTGTTTTCAGTCCCGGTGGCTATGAGATAGAAAATTCATTATTTGAAGGAGCACATGTTGACCTCTACTTTAATACAAATACTAATGTTATTATTATTTTATTATAACATTGCAACGAATTTGGGGGTAGTCCGGGAACTGCCACAGCCGGGACGCGAACCCGTGTCTCCCACACCACAAGCGACAACGTTAACCAGTCAACCAAAGGGTCCGACCCATACAAATACTGATGAGACCTCTGCAGCTATACGCTGGGAGGCATTTAAGGCATACATTAGGGGCGTGATTATTAGCTATACTAGCTCACAGAGCAAGGCATTTAAATTAAAATTAAATTCATTGGGCATCCGGGTGGCATGGCGGTCTATTCCGTTGCCTACCAACACGGGGATCGCCGGTTCGAATCCCCTCGTTACCTCCGGCTTGGTCGGGCGTCCCCTACAGACACACCGGGATGGGGTGGAAAATAGGATAGGATTTAATCAACAAACTTTATCCATACATTTTGGGTATAAAAATGGAAAATAATACGCTTTAAATGAGAGCAGTTGAAGACCACCCTTCATGTACACACACATGATAATGGAGCCCATCAGTATTTGTGCATGTGTGTAAGAGCCGAGTGCATGTATGCATGTACATGCTCGTAAAACATGGAAGTTACTTTACGTGTTATACATCTCTTTTCTTATATATATTTCATGATTCATTCCGTGACCTCTGTGGAGGGTCCCGGGCCCCATGTTGAGGACCGCTGATTATGAACTAGACTCCCATGTTTCAGTAGAGCCGGCCAGCCGTGCGAGGGCTCGCCGTGCTCTCTGGACCAGAACTAACCCCCCCCCCGCCCCCAACCAGCTCCACACAAACAAGCCGGGCTATACAGCGCCGGAGTGGCGTTGGCAGACCTTTGGCAAACACCCAGCCGCCCGGCTAATGGGCAAACAAACAAGCTAGCCGTTCCCCATTCTCTGTTAACTAGCACACACACACCCCCCCCCCCTCCCCTTGCAGGGCCATCCGGTGGCAGCTTTGACAGTTTCATAGCTGGAGTGGTGGGAGGTCGCTGCCCCGTGTCTCTCGCTTCATTCACGCCGTTTGAGTCCTGCCCCTCCATTCATTCAGCCTCTTATCTGGGAATGGCAGAGCTGGTCCGCGGGCTGTAGCGTACTTTCCTTTTCTCCACCGCTTCCCCGGTCTGTGCCTCGAGGCGGTGGAGGCGACGGCTGTTTAGACAGAGCGGCGTTCCACGAAGGCCGGGCCATTGTCCTCCTCGCCGCACACACAGCCGTGCTCACACATGCTGCCGAGCCCACGCCTGCCTGCTAGCACATGTTTACTCTGCTTTATTTGCTTTTACAAGAAAAAGATGAACACAAGGTGAAATGGACAGCTTCCCTCATCAGGTTAATTTCGATAAATGAATTGGGCAGTCCATTGAAGGAATTTAATTGAGGAAAAATATTTGTTTTTTTGCCCCTCCCCCCCTTTTTTTTTCTTTCTTCCTTCCTTCTTTCTTCTCCCAATTGTACTTGGCCAATTACGCTTTCTTTCCCCTCTGCCGATCCGAGGAGGGCTGCAGACTACCACGTGCCTCCTCCCATACATGTGGAGTCGCCAGCCGCTTCTTTTCACCTGACAGTGAGGAGTTTCACCAGGGGGACGTAGCGCGTGGGAGGGTCACGCTATTCCCCCCAGTTCCCCCCCGAACAGGCGCCGATGCCCGACCAAGCTGGAGGTAACACGGGGACTCGAACCGGCGATCCCTGGGGTGGTGGGCAGTGGAATAGACCACCACGCTACCCAGACGCCCTTGGGAAAATACTAGCTTGAGAGCACACTGGAGATTTGGGGTATTTTGTCTGATCACGGCCAAGACGGCCAGATGCATATTCAACTATTAAGCACGGTGGCACAGTGGTTAGCGCGGTCGCCTCACAGCAAGAAGGTCCTGGGTTCGAGACCTGGGGTAGTCCAGCCTTGGGGGTCGTGCCGGGTCGTCCTCTGTGTGGAGTTTGCGTGTTCTCACCGTGTCTGCGTGGGTTTCCTCCCACAGTCCGAAGACATGTAGGTCAGGTGACTCGGCCGTACTAAATCCTAAATTGTCCCTAGGTGTGAATGTGTGTGTGTGTGATGTCCTGGCGGCCTGTCCAGGGTGTCTCCCCGCCTGCTGCCCAGTGGCTGCTGGGATAGGCTCCAGCATCCCCGCGACCCTGAGAGCAGGATAAGCGGTTTGGATGATGGATGGATGGATATTACAATGTAAGTTGAAATGAAAGGGCAACACAGGGAATCCTAAAGAGCATTTACTCCAATCTTTACAGCCGTTAGTGACGTGAACAAACCTTTAAGAGCATCAGAAAACATTAGAAAAGCCGATTTAGTTGTTTCGTGTTTCGCCCTTGTATTAAGAGACCTGTCAGTCAGTCTGGGAGTGACGGCAGCTTCCAGTCCTGTGGTTTTATGCGTGTTGTGATTCGTGAATCCTGTGATCTGGCATGTGGGGAACGAGACCTAACCCGTCCAAATGACTTCATCTCCTCCTCCGTCCTCCGTATAACGCTCGCAGCACACCACCACCGCTGCTTACGTTAGCAAACCCCCAATGAACTCGACCCCACAGGAAGCAGGGGTAATGCTAGCTAGCACACGTTGCTCTGCGAGCGGGGGGATCCCACCACATCAAACACGGGCTTCGTGGCTCGCCGCCCAACTGATAACGCAGGAAACGATGAAGACTTTGTTACCTGTGGGTGAGGCAGATGTCCCCGTCTGTCTTCCATTTCCTGCTTTTTGTGTAAAGCTGCAGGTGAGATTCATGGCCTCACTTCTGCCTGGCAGCTTATCCAAGTTCCCCTGTGGTGTTTCGTGTGTGTGTTTTCGGTTTGTTGTTTATTTACTCTTTTGTTTATGTGTGTGAGCGGACAGAGAGCGTTTTGATCCGGAGGTCGCCGAGCCGGCCCTTCATTTTTTCCCTCGTGCGTCATCGTCAGAGCGTCCTGGTTAAAGTTGTGCTCGCCGGCCTCTTTACCCTTTCATCTGCACAGGGGGACCTGACTGAGCATGCACGCTGCTGGCTCATTTCAGCAAATCACCGGTTCACATCCACACCTGTTCTCCGTCCAGAACAGTCCCTTCTCTTCTCCCACATAACCGCCATGTTCCACATGCCTCCACGCCATTTGTCGCCTCAGTTGCACCGGCCCCGTTTTAATGGAACAGCGACTCTCCTTCCATTCCCACAGCCGACTCCGCCAGCTGGCCAGCTGTAAAATCTGGGCTCTGTGGTCTCCTCGCCTGGTCTTCGGCCTCTAGTTAGAGAGAGACGTGCCTCGACTCATTTTATTACAGGCCTGTTCCCAGGCACTGACTGAAGGAGCCTTTCTTTGCATCCCCGTTGTTTTGCCGCTGAACCTAATTTGATGGAATTACCTGGAGACACAGTGGGAGGTCTGTAATCTTTACGGCTCTTAATGGCCCTTCAGAACGACCCGGGTCCAGGCTGTCAGCACTTCTGCATCTCAGGACACAGCGTGCGGCTCGTCTCACGTCAACGTTTCTTTGGGGACGTCCGCGTTCGCGGTCGGTTTTAAGGGAGGAGGCAAGGGGATGTCAACAAACTGACGAAAACCAAGGCCGTGTAAAACTGCCTTTGGGTCAAACTGTAAACTTTACTAGTCACTAAATGACTCCAAGTGGACACGCAGCATGTGGTTTAGTGTGGTGTATAATGTTGTGAGGCCTCTCTAGTGAATGACTGTTGTAATAAAGGGAATTCTCAACAGTCAAAACTATTGAGTTCAGAATTACCAAATAATTTTGATCGAGTGATTGATTGATCAACTAACTTTATTGACCTCCCGAAGGGGATATTTATTAAAAACCCCGGGCGGTGTCGTTCTAGTAGTTTTTAAGGTCCGGTCGTTGTTTGGGACTGTGGCAATCTTTATTTTCAGTTCTTTTCTTACATTTCTCGTTTTATAGGCCTCGTTACGTTTGTTGGATTAGCAATATGTGTTTTCCGTTTGGTTTTTCAGGTAATATT
Source organism: Lampris megalopsis (assembly GCA_022114975.2). Taxonomy (NCBI): domain Eukaryota; kingdom Metazoa; phylum Chordata; class Actinopteri; order Lampriformes; family Lampridae; genus Lampris; species Lampris megalopsis. Next base: position 1,331,757 of record JAJHIY020000690.1, on the reverse strand, counting down.
TTCACTTTTTCAATTTTGCTATTCGAGTTCAACCATGTCTCTCTGAAATTTAAATTGTTTAAAAATAGTATTATAGTTAAAATAATAAAAGTAATTATAAAACGAATTAAATTAAAAAAAGTCATAATAAAAGTAATTATAGTAAAAAAATGAAAAAAATAGTAGTATAGTTAAAATAATGAAAATTAAATAAATTGATTAAATTAATTCAAAATAAAAGTAATGATAAAAGCAATTATAGTAAAAAAAGGAAAAAATAGTATTATAGTTGTAAAAATCTTAATTTTGGTGTAAGTTGTTTCCTAACAGACATACTAACATATGCAATGCATTGATATCTCAGTTGGGTATTTATCTTGACAGAATATAGAGTTTAAAAACCGGCAGTCGTTTTGACCGCCCATGGTCTTTTCAGGTAGGAGTGAAGTCCCGGTCGTTCTAGTGTTAACCAGCACACATCAGAACACACACAACAGCAACATAATGAAAAACCAACACTAACAGTGACAATAAGAGAGCTGCTGTGTAAAGTACGGTCACATCATTGTGTATTACACCAACAGATTGAAAGTCTAATAACTAAACTACACCAAATAACCACAGACATGTTTTTAATTACAATCTGTTTGGTGGTTGAGAATATTAGATTGTGTTTTGCTTTATTTCACAGCAGACGGTTGTTTCCACCAGACACCTTATTTTTGTTTTCCATCATCACTTAAAAAAGACAAGATTTTTAAAGGTATTTTATCTTGTTTACTCTCATGTTGGGGATGAGTTGTTGCCTCAAGTGAAGGAGTTCAAGTATCTTGGGGTCTTGTTCCCAAGTCAGGGTAGGATGGAGCGGGAGATTGACAGGTGGATTGGTGCAGCATCAGCAGTAATGTGGGCATTGTCCCGGAACGTGGTGAAGAGGGAGCTGAGCCGGAAGGCAAAGCTCTCAGTTTACCAGTCAATCTTCCTTCCAACCCTCACCTATGGTCATGAGCTTTGGGTAGTGACCGAAAGGGTGAGATGGCGGATACAAGAGGCTGAAATGAGTTTCGTCCGTAGGGTGTCTGGGCTCAGCCTTAGAGATAGGGTGAGGAGCTCGGACATCTGGAAGGAGCTCGGAGTACAGCTGATGCTCCTTCACATCTAAAGGAGCCAGTTGAGGTGGTTCAGGCATCTGATCAGGATGCCTCCTGGGTGCCTTCCTTTGGAGGTTTACCAGGCACAGCCAACTGGGAGGAGACCCCGGGGTAGACCTAGAACTTGCTGGAGGAACTCCATACCCAATCTGGCCTGGGAACGCCTTGGGATCCCCCAGGAGGAGCTGGAGGGTGTTGCTGGGGAGAGGGACGTCTGGAGTGCCCTACTTAGCTGGCTGCCACCGCGATCACCGCGATCCGACCCTGGAGAAGCGGCTGATGATGCATGAATGAATATTCTCATGCTTATTTTAAAATATTGCTCGTAAAATTGTCTTCCATTGACAGATGTTGCTTATTTCAAGCAAGTGCACTGGTTTCATGATTATAAGACTTATTTCAAGACATTTACTCGAAAGGCTTTCTTGTTTTAAGGTTCCGCCTTGTTTAGGGAAAATTCCTCGTTGCAAGTGTGAATCAAGTGCACCTTTAAGTGCACCTTCTGGAAATGAGCTTTATTATCTGGCTGTACCAGCAATATCCTGAAATGAGCTTTTCAGACTAAAATACCTTGCTAAGCATTTCTTTTGTTTTCGTAAACCAGTTGTAATTTGTGCTCGGCTTTCCCGGCAGCGACTCCACCAACACTCACTCATTTGCTCTGGATGTGCTGAATTTAAGTGGGACGTACTAAACGCGCGTTTGATGCTGGCATGTGGTGTTTCTCCTGTTCATCTACCGGCCGGCCTTTTTGGTGGATAGGATTTGATTCCTTATGTTGATTCTCACGGTGTTGTTTAAGGTGGTTGCTAGTCGTGAGAGGTGCCGTGCCGTTCCTTCAGTTCCTCTGTTAAGAGGAACTTGGCGGTAAACCGCAACGTAAGACGTTATCTCAGGGGCGTTAAGGAAGCTGCTGTATGTAAACATCTTGGTGGTTTGTCACGTTGGAAGAAGGCACTCTCATTTGAAGGTCAGTAAAACTATTTAGGGGCGGCACGGTGGCGTAGTGGTTAGCGCGGTCGCCTCACAGCAAGATCCTGGGTTCGAGCCCCGGGGTAGTCTAACCTTGGGGGTCGTCCCGGGTCGTCCTCTGTGTGGAGGTTGCATGTTCTCCCCGTGTCTGCGTGGGTTTCCTCCTGGGGCTCCGGTTTCCTCCCACAGTCCAAAGACATGTAGGTCAGGTGGATCGGCCGTACTAAATTGTCCCTGTGTGTGTGTGTGTGGGCCCTGTGTGATGGTCTGGTGGCCTCTCCAGGGCGTCTCCCCGCCTGCCGCCCAATGACTGCTGGGATAGGCTCCAACATCCCCGCAACCCTGAGAGCAGGATAAGCGGTTTGGAGAATGGATGGATGGATGGATGGATGAAAACTGTTTAGTTACCTTCTTCACGACGTTGCAAGCTCAAACACCCACCATCTTGGGGTGTCCGGGTGGCATGGCGGTCTATGCTGTTGTCTGCCACCACTGGAATCGCTGGTTTGAATCCCCGTGTTACCTCCGGCTTGGTCGGGCGTCCCTACAGACACAATTGGCCGTGTCTGTGGGTGGAAAGCCGGATGTGGGTATGTGTCCTGGTCGCTGCACTAGCGCCTCCTCTGGTCGGTCGTGGCACCTGTTGGGGAGAGGAGGGGGAACTGGGGGGAATAGCGTGATCCTCCCATGCGCTACTACGTCCCCCTGGTGAAACTCCTCACTGTCAGGTGAAAAGAGCGGCTGGTGACGCCACATGTATGGGAGGAGGAATGTGGTAGTCTGCAGCCCTCCCCAGATCGGCAGAGCGGCGACCAGGACGGCTCGGAAGAATGGGGTAATTGGACGGGTACAATTGGGGAGAAAAAGGGGGGTTGATAAAAAAAGAAAAACACCCACCGTCTTCGGGGCCTGTTGACTGTCAGATTAGTTTTTGTTGAGGCGGTCGCGAGTGTCATCAGAGTTTGTTTGTTCTCACGCTTCACAGCGAAGAGAACAAACCATCTCGCCATAATTAGAGGCCCGGGCTGCCACATTTCAGTCTCTGACATCACAGAGGAAATTAACGTGTCCCATATTTATCTCTGGTGTTGGCCCGCCTGACGGCGTCGGCCCGCCTGACAGTGTCGGCTGAGTCAGCTGCCCTGTGTGACTGCAGCGGATTGTGATTTTTTTCTTCTTCTGTCTTTTAATAGATCACTTTTTAATAGACACCCTGGTGGGCGTCAGTCTTCTCCGTGCTGGCTCAGACAGACAGACAGACAGACAGACAGACAGAGGAAAAGCTGTAGGAATGACCCAGATGGGGCTGGCGGGGTTAACCGGGGCGGTTAGCATTAATTATGTGATTTCCCAAAGATGTTTCATGTCAAAATACCCCCAAATAGATAAGGTATTACGGAAGGGGGCTGATAGAGGTGTGGTTTTTAGAGGACGAAGTGGTTGAGGTCAAAATGATCATAAGCGTTATTTTGCTTAATAAAAGCACGATTTTATTCCATAGGAATTGTTGAAAAGTTTATTCTCATTTACTGTTCTCCCAAAGTTTCTCATGATTCATAACATAATTCCATAACACAATCCTATCTACTGTGTTTATCTATCTAGACATAGATAGATATGTATAGATATATAGCTATAGATATATGTAGATATATAGATACACACATATATATCTATACGTGTGTGTGTGTGTGTGTACACGTGTGTGTATGTGATCTGCTCATACAGTCTCACTTCATAATTGAGTTTTTCTACACTTAAACTGCAGCTCCCTCTCTGAAAAAATTTCCCATTCCATCCTTGACGTTCTTCAGTGTCTGTAGTTGTAGTTCTGCAGCGTGTGTCTTGTCATTTTCGTCTGTGGTGTTGGTAAGGGACGTGGTAAGGAAAGTGTTACATTTGATCAAATTTGTCGCTCTTCTAAAATTGCCCCACAAGCTATGGTCTGATAAAGGAAGTAATAGTGAAACTATTCAAACTACATTATTTTGATCATTTCTGTATCTTACGATTTATTACTTTTGATAACATGTTGTGTCAGTTGGTATGAGCGAGTGTCACATCATGTTGTGTCGGTTGGTATGATTTAGCATCACATCATGTTGTCGGTTGGTATGAGTGAGCATCACATCTGGTTGTGTCGGTTCGTATGAGTTAGCATCACATCTGGTTGTGTCGGTTGGTATGAGTTAGCATCAAATCAAGTTGTGTCGGTTGGTATGACTTAGCATCACATCATGTTGTGTCAGTTGGTATGAGTTAGCGTCACATCATGTTGTGTCGGTTGGTATGAGTTAGCATCACATCTGGTTATGTTGGTTGGTATGAGTTAGCATCACATGTTGTGTCGGTTGGTATGAGTTCGCATCACATCTGGTTGTGTCGGTTGGTATGAGTTAGCATCACATCTGGTTGTGTCTGTTGGTATGAGTTAGCGTCACATCATGTTGTGTCGGTTGGTATGAGTTAGCATCACATCATGTTGTGTCGGTTGGTATGAGTTAGCATCACATCATGTTGTGTCGGTTGGTTTGAGTTAGCATCACATCATGTTGTGTCGGTTGGTATGAGTTAGCGTCACATCATGTTGCGTCGGTTGGTATGAGTTAGCATCACATCATGTTGTGTCGGTTGGTATGAGTTAGCATCACATCATGTTGTGTCGGTTGGTATGAGTTAGCATCATATCATGTTGTGTTGGTTGGTATGAGTTAGCATCACAGCATGTTTTGGTTGGTATGAGTTCGCATCAAATCATGTTGTGTCGGGTGGTATGAGTTAGCATCACATCTGGTTGTGTCGGTTTGTATGAGTTAGCATCACATCAAGCAGGTAAAATTCGTAGTAGTTGAACGTCGTTCAACAAGTAAGACAGATTTCTAATCAAATTAAATTCTTGCTTGTTTTGTTGCGGACCTTCGGCGTCCCTGTAACAAAACATTTGGCGGTCCCGGGCCGTCAGTTTGGGACCCAGCCGCCATTTCTGATGCAGGAAGCATCTTTGGTATTTATTGCCATGTAGTCGTGCAGGATGGAGACCTGATGGAGGATAATGAAATGAGGAAAATAAGCCGTCTGTCATCTCGGCGTCTCCATGACGGCCTCGCAGGAAATGAGGTCAGAATGACTTCCTCTCCTAACGACAGCCTAATTCGTTTACTGGCCACAGGCGCTACAGTCTTATCACCTGTATAGTAAAAATGTTTTCCTTGTCGACAGCAGCTTGTAAATTTTACTGCCTGCCCCGCCGCCCCTGGCCCGCCCCCGCCCCCGTCCCCAGCATCATAAATCCAGGGGAACTTTTTACAGAGTCCTGTGTTTTCCACAGGACTATATTATTTTCTACTCCACCAGCTTTACAGAACTTGCTGTGCAGATTTATGTCATGCATTATGCATGGAGGTCCATGGGAGGCCTGGCCCTCAGGCAGACCTCGGGACCCCAGTGAAAGTTGGATGGAGGTCTGAAACGAGAAGCGAGGGGAGCTGCCATCGCTGCCTCCACAGGGTTAAAATGCCACCGGCCAGCCTTGTGGGTGGGTGGAGGGGTTATGGGGTATTCATATTAGCAATGCCGCCCACGTGCATCTGAGTGACACGGAGAGCTCTGGAAACAAGGCAGCACGTTAAGGTGAGGCACTAGCCTGAGCCTCCGACTGTCTCAAGACACTGTCAAGACCACTTGAAATGAAAATGTATTTATTCTTAAGCTCGGTAGCTCATCTCCCCAGCCACATTATGCTTCTATTCAACTTATATTAAAAAAAAAATTGCAAGAAATATGTACTTTTTTTATACTCCCTGCCCCTTTTGTCTCCAATTGTACTTGGCCAATTACCCCACTCTTCCGAGCCGTCCCGGTCTCTGCTCCACCCCCTCTGCTGATCCGGGGAGGGCTGCAGACTAACACATGCCTCCTCCCATACATGTGGAGTCACCAGCTCCTTCTTTTCAGCTGACAGTGAGGAGTTTCACCAGGGGGGCGTAGTGCATGGGAGGATCACGCTATTCCCCCTAGTTCCCCCTCCCCTCCAAACAGGTGCCCCAACCGACCAGAGGAGGCGCTAGTACAGCGACCAGGACACATACCCACACCCGGCTTCCCACCCGCAGACAGCCAATTGTGTCTGTAGGGACACCCGACCAAGCCGGAGGTGACACGGGGATTCGAACCGGCAATCCCTGTGTTGGTAGGCAGCGGGATAGACCGCTACGTTACCTGGGCGCCCCCGGCTCCCCGATTTTCCATCTGGAGTTCAAACACTGTTTGTCTCATCAGCAGCGTGGCCCGCCGTCTCCGCCGTCTCCGCAGCATCACCCCTTCATCCTCCCACAATGCTGCTCTGCTGCAAAAAAACCCTGACAACGCACACAGCAGCCCTTTCTCCCCTCTCCCAGAGGAAGGAAGTCTATTGAGCAGCACATTTTTACAACCACCCCCCCAAAAAAAGAGAACTTTAATGACATTTCTCAGATGTTGTTTTTTCCCTCTCGTTTAGTTTGAATGAGAGGAACATTAAAAGAAAATGAAAAAAGGAACATTCACATGCAAACGTCTCGGGGTGGATTCCCCCGGCGTCCTCTAAGTGCTACCCAGCCATGCCCTCCTGCCTCTTCTCTCCTGTTGCCTCCGTGTTGTTGCAGAGACTGGAGTTTGGGGTATTTTTTTTTTTTTTTGGAGACTTCTCTTGTGGGTTGAACAAAGAGACATGAGCTCTCATGTTGGCCGTCTGTACCCTGAATAATGCATCCCATGGCCTGTTCTCCTCACATCCCCGCCAAGACAAACATGTACACACATGCACTGTGGCATCAGAGAAGGAAGCCACGTGGGCTTCCGCGGTGTGTTGTGCAGAAGAAGTGAACAAAGAAAGAAAAGAAGAGAGCTAGAAGACAGGAGTGGAAAGTGAGCCAACTTCGGTCCGCGTTTGCCCGAAACTTGAGTTTGTTAAAAGAAAATGGTCGCGACAACAGACAAATCTTATTCTTCTTGTACCTCCTGCCCCCCTCTCTCTGCACAATGGCCGGGTGATGGGGGCTCAGCGGTTGAGGAATGTCCTTGTTCTTTGTGCATTCTCTCTTCTGGCAGGTTTGTGCTGGCAGGCAGCCAGGCCGTTCCCCTTAGTTCAGACAATGAAGACGGACAGACAGACACAAAGACATTAAACCGGGATTGACAGCCCTCACCTTTCAACCCCACCCCACCCCCACCGCCGCCACCACCTCCATTTTCTTCTCCGGCACCACTGCAATTAGTCGTCGTCTGCAGAGATCCGGTGCTCTGGAGACAAAATGTCAGCTGTTGTTGACGGAGCCTCCTCTGACATCTGGACCCGTGCGCTGCTTAAGGTGGCTCCACTGTAATTTGAACGGCAGTAATAAAAACAGACGGGAAGATGGGCGCCTCTGAAGCCGAGTGGTTACAGTGCATACCACATGGTCGCAACCATCACCAGCCAGTGTCATTTGTTGTCATACCACTCTCTCACCCCCCCCCCTTTCCTGTCTGCCTCCACTGTCACTAGCCAATAAAGGTATAAAACAATCTTTAAAAAAAGAAAGGAAAGCGAGAGAGGTAGGCCGGGTCTACAGCTGGGCGTTTTGGCCTGATTTCCCTATTAAAGTACTTGCATGGTTAATGTTTAGCCCCAATATGGCCCACATCTGCAGTTATCTTACGGCCCACATTTGGCCTTGAATGACGGCGTTGACTCAGGGTGAGTGTGGCTGCCTCAACTCAGCCACACTTGGGCCACATCTGACCCACATATTATGTGCTGTAACCCAAGTCAAGCCCGGTTCATTACATTTGGGCTATGTCTTGCCCACACAACACTTGCCATAACCCCCTGTCAGGCCTGGCTTATGACATTTGGGCCACGTCTGGCCCACACAACAGTTGCCAGTGCTGTAACTGAGCCGTAAGTACCAAAAGTGCCCCAGATTAGGCCCAAATGTCTACTATCTGGGGAGCACTTCGGTACTTCGCACCTTCGATGCCACATCTTTCAGGGGGAATAATTGCAGGGGGCTAATTGTGTGAAAAATGGCCTTTGGCGTCTGGCAGCTTTTTGGTTCTCGTGTTGTGAGGCGAGGTGGGTTGGACCAGTCACCCAAGTTTGGGGCCGCCGAAGTGCGTTTCTGCAGCAGCAGTGCGCCCAAGACGCTGGGTTTCTACTGCAGCTAATAGTTAGAAACAATAAAGTCAATGCCGTGGAGGAATTGATCTGCCTGGTAATAGTCTGTGTGAAAGGGCTTGCGGCTTTCTTTGGATCCTAATGAGGAACCTGATAGAGGAGCAGTCGTGTCCTCCCGATGACTTTGGTTACCACCCATGAATAGGAGATCATCGCTTTTTATGTGACGTCCAGGGAGCGAGAGAGAGCGAGACTTCATGGCGGTTCCTTTAATTCTGAGCCATCGTATAGATCCTATTCACCTCAGTGAATGGGATCTTGTCTTTTCTTTCTGGACCTTTCTTTTCCAAATGCAAAGTGAAGCATTCATTCAGTTCAAAGGATTCACAGGTCTACAGAGGATCCTCTTCTCATTACAGAAGACTGTCTGCCCCCGTCCCCTTTGTTTTCTAAAGACACAAAGAAACACAAGTGTCTGTCTGGACTGATGCCATCAAAGACAGTTGAATCAGTTCATCTGGACACAACATTTATTGACCGATATGTTTCATCACTCATCTACGTGACCTCTTCAGTGTCAACTGACGGCACGTATCCCCACCCTTATAAACAATACAGCGACATAATGAGCTAAACCAACGACCAGTTTCATTTTCACATTGGCGTGACCATTAAGTAGCGTTTCAAAGGCGATGTGTACTATTCACAGAGGGTGGGGGAATAGTTGCAATCACAGCATTGTGTGACAGATGTAGCCCCCCCCCACCGGTTCAGGGATGGTCGTTCCCTCTTCATATAGATGTTAGGATAACCACACGTAACCAGGGCCTGTTTAGTGCGAGATTTCTCCCCTTCCCTAGCTGCTGTGTCGGTGGGGATGTTGTCAGCTCGATTATCCTAACTGGGCGTATGTTAAAGCCAGGAAGACGCCCAAACAGTGCACCAGTCAGTCGAAGAGAGGAGGAGCACAACAGCTACCTAAGCGTAAACCGGTGGTGATTCTGTATATGGCGGGAGTGTCGGAAAAGCTGAGATGCGTATTTTCCAAACACTGCATCTCAGTAGCTTTCAAACCCCAAAACACGCTGTGCAAGAAACTGGTCCACCCCAAGGATCATGTCCCCTGACACAAACAGAGCAATATAGTGTACCCTGTTAGGTGCCAGGAGGATCACCGTGACTTGTACATTGGGGAAACTAAACAGATGCCGGCCAAGAGCATGGCACAACACAGGAGAGCTAACACGTCAGGCCAGGACTCCACAGTCTACACCATCTACAGGCCAGTGGCCATTCTTTCAAGGATGAGGATGTGCACAACCTTGAGAGGGAGGAACGCTGGTTAGAACAGGGAGTGGGAGTCATAGAGGCCATCTATGTGAAGAGGGAACGACCATCCCTGAACCGAGGGGGGGGGGGCAAGAGTACATCTGTCGCCATCTTAACAATGCTGTGATTGCAACCATTCCCCAACCCTCTGTGAATAGTACAAACGGCCATTGAAACTCCAGTTAATGATCACGGCAGTTTGCATATGAAACCGCTCGTTGGTTTGGGTCGTTTTGCAACCGTATTGTTTGTAAGGGTGGGATACCTGCAGTCAGCTGAGGCTGAAGAGGTCACTCACCCCTTTTCCACTGCATGGTACCGGCTCACCTCGACTCTGCTCTATTCGACTCTACTCGCTTTACTTTTTGGGATTTGGTTTTCCGCCGCAGATAGTCTCCCCTCACGGTGAAGCCCCGCTGGTCATTTGTGGGTGTGTTGACTAGTTTTTTATTTATATTTAGATAAATATAAATAAATATACATGTGTTTATATTTATATTTCATTTATTTATTTATTTATAGTGGTATTTTCATGTCACCTTTTAGTATCGGCTCAGCTCGCTCGGAACCTTGACGGAGGTGGTACCAAAAAAAGTACCTGGTACCAGGTACTATCCCTAACTTTTGCCCGATGGAAAACCAAAAGAAGCGAGTAGGGTTGAGTCGAGTCGAGTCGAGCCGGTACCATGCAGTGGAAAAGGGGCATTAGATGAGTGATGACACGTTTCTCTCAGCAAACGTTGTGTCCAGATGAACTGATTCACCTGTCTGTGATCTTCTTACCTGTCTGTGATCTTCTTACCTGTGTGTGATCTTCTTACCTGTCTGTGATCTTCTTACCTGCAGTATTGAGCATCGAGACAGAGGTGGTCAGTGCCATCTTTCATATTGCCTCTTAAACCAGTTTTATATACAAGCTTTGTTTTTTTATTTTACATCCCTTTTGTTATTTCATATCCATTTTACTGCTGTTGGGGTCTTCCAAATTTATTCGTTTTTTTTTTTTTTAGTACTACTGAGGTTCCTTTTTTATTGCTTACCTCATTATTTTTCACCTCTTCGTGTTATTGTCTGGGGATAAAAACTGAGGTGTTACTTTTAAAAAGTACTGTTTACAGTTTTTCTTGTATTTGCGGGTAATATTATTAGCTCTGTTGTCTCATATATATGTATCACTGGCTTCAAAGTAGTGTCACCCGGGGCTGTAGCGGCACGGCGGCGGCGGTGTTTACCAGGATTAGTGTCAGAATGAAGAGTAAGCACAACCTGCAGGTAGCACGAAGGAAGAGCCCTGCACAGTGTCTGCTCAGTTTAGACGCTCGTCTCAACACAGTTTCCTCCGAGTTCGAACCCCGACGGCTCCGTAATGCGCTCTCTAGCCATGCACAAAAAAACCAAGTGAAAATTCAAACCAGTGATTCGGAGCGGTCAGAATAAACCCGGCGAGGCTGCAGTGACCTCTGGAAAGGTCAGGGGTCTGCCCTGCACGCCGGCGCACAAAAGAGCCGTTGAGTGGAACAGGTGAAAGTGGGCCAGCTTTGGATTTTCTGCTGTGGAGAGGGGAGAGGACCACTTGTGGTGTTTCTTTTTCTTTCTCTTCCCTGTTTAAGGGGATTGGGGGTCTTGTGTTCTGAGCTCAGTTCACAGATTACAAAGCGTGGCATTCTGTCACGTACGCACCCACATGCTGACTGTGCAGCCGGTTTGAGGATGGGGACAACGTGACGACGTTAGATTTCCTGAGTTACCTCGGTTTTGAAATATATTTTATTTTCTAAATTTCCCATGTATGAAAGGCTCAAAATGATCACTTCAGGAGGACGGTTTGATCACTGCCAGCCGGATTATTTAAAGAGCGGTGATACAGGAATGATGTATATTATACCCAGTAACCTCTTGCTGGGGGGCAACCATGCTGTGCCTCCGCTGTTCCTGTATCAACTGTCCAGGGTGTCTCCCCGCCTGCCGCCGAGTGGCTGCTGGGATAGGCTCCAGCATCCCGGCGACCCTGAGAGCAGGATAAGCAGTTTGGATGATGGACAACTTGTCCATCCTACAAGCAATTTGCTTGGCAACAAATGAAAAAGCACTGGATTTGGTTTCAATGGGATGCGCCTGAAGCCAAGTCGTTGTTTTGCAAGTCACGAGTAGGTTTCAAGTCTTGGCGTTCAAAACCTGAATCAAGTCTCTAGTCATGAACTTTGAGCCACAAATTCTAATCAAGTCATAATGTGCTCTTTACCAAATTTAAACCGTTTAAAAATGAAAATTTGATAAGTACAATAAACATATGCAGATGATGCATGCTTTTTTGACATTTGTATTTGTTACTATCCAAATACATTTTATATTTCTATAGAAATTGTTTAGCTGTGAGAGACAATATCGTGCAAACAGAAATACTTTTTTCATGAAATAAGGGCAACCGAACATCATAAACAAGTAGTGTAAACACTGAAACAACAGCCAGCACTGCCTTTCCTCATGGACCAATTCAGCAAAACCTCTGCCTGCCCTGTGCACAGCATGTCTTCCCTGTTTTCACTTACAACTCTCTCCTCACACACACTCTCTCTCTCGCTCGCCCCTCCCTCCGCTCTCTCGCCTAACCACACACCAAGCCATAGAGATGGAGGAGAGTGTGGGGAGGGAGATGGTCACCGTGTCAGTAACGTGTGTCAGTGGGTTTAAGAACAGCGCTGACGTCAGGCTGCCGCTGGTCATCCAGCTGTGGCAGATAGCTAACATCACATAGGCTGACTTCATAACACAACATTACGCTACCAAACCCTACCCATCATGATGCTGAGCTGTGCTGAGAGCTCTCTGCAACACCCTGAACCCCAGCTAGCTAACTGCTGCTATCAACTAAACCCCAGCTAGCTAACTGCTGTTATCAACTAAACCCAGCTAGCTAACTGCTGTTATCAACTAAACCCCAGCTAGCTAACTGCTGTTATCAACTAAACCCCAGCTAGCTAACTGCTGTTATCAACTAAACCCCAGCTAGCTAACTGCTGTTATCAACTAAACCCCAGGTAGCTAACTGCTGTTATCAACTAAACCCCAGCTAGCTAACTGCTGTTATCAACAAAACCCCAGCTAGCTAACTGCTGTTATCAACTAAACCCAGCTAGCTAACTGCTGTTGTCAACTTACTGGTCTTCTGCAGCCTCAAATGACGAACCAAGCTGGGAGTCGTTGCGTCTCCATCTGTAATTTCCAATCCGCATGTTTTGCGCATTGACGCAGTGGTTAGCGCAGTCAGCCTCACAGCAAGAAGGTCCTGGGTTTGAACCCCGGGGTTGTCCGACCTTGGGGGTTGCCCCAGGTCGTCCTCTGTGTGGAACGCGCATGTTCTCCCCGTGTCCACGTGGGTTCCCTCCGGGTGCTCCGGTTCCCCCCCACAGTCCAAAGACATGTAGGTCAGGTGAATCAGCCAAACTAACTTGTCCCTAGGTTTGTGTGTGTGGGCCCTGTGATGGTCTGGCAGCCTGTCCAGGGTGTCTCCCCGCCTGCTGCCCAATGACTGCTGGGATAGGCTCCAGCATCCCGCGACCCAAATTGGAATAAGCGGCTTGGATCATGGATGGCTGGATGGATGTTTTGCACATTGCAATCCGTTTTTTGTTGATGACGGCATAGTCTTCGTACACCAGTGTTAGAATCTTCGGTAACATGTTTCATGTGTGTGAGGATCTGTTGTGTTTCTGCTCAGAAGATAAACTCACCTCCATTTGATCGGTACTGGCATGTTGACCGCCATGACGCAATTCGGCCCATTTTTCTCCCTCGATGACTTGTTCTTTCTGCCCAGGGGGGTGGGGGGTCTTCTCTTGGCCTCGTTAATTACACGGTACAACCTTCTCCAAGTTCTCTGTACTGTTTGGGGGATGAAAGGACCAGAGGGCAGGAAGTGTGGAACGGAAAGTACAGACCAGCGACCGTGAGTCACTCATGACCCCCGGGGTCGGCGCTTCCCTGCCCCGCGGCGCCTGATGCAGAAGAGCGCCTAAATAGCTATGTCTACATGTAGTCAGTAATCTTATTAAGGGGATACTGCAGTTAAGGGGTCTATGTTGTGTACGCAGTAATCTCTCTTCAGTAATCTGAGTTTACGAGACCCGTTACATACACGTGTCAGGACACACAAGTTACACTGCGAGAGGAAGTGGCGTGGAACAATGTGTAATCTCAGAATGTATCCGTTTCTGTGTTTTTGCCCGTCCCAAAACTTTAGGATTCCCTCTCCCCTTTTCTCCCCAATTGTATCTTGCCAATTACCCCGCTCTTCCAAGCCGTCCCGGTCGCTGCTCCACCCCCTCTGCCCATCCGGGGAGGGCTGCAGACTACCACATGCCTCCTCCCATACATGTGGAGTCGCCAGCCGCTTCTTTTCACCTGACAGTGAGGAGTTTCACCAGGGGGATGTAGCGCGTGGGAGGATCACGCTATTCCCCCCAGTTCCCCCTCCACCCTGAACAGGTGTCCCCGACCGACTGAACAGAGGAGGCGCAGACATGGCCAATTGTGTCTGTAGGGACGCCCAACCAAGCCGGAGGTAACACAGGGAATTGAACCAGCGATCCCCATGTTGGTAGGCAATGGAATAGACCATAACGTTACCCAGATGACCCAAAACTTGAGGATTTTAAGCTATTTCATTTTATTGATCGGAGTGTTTGTTGTTTTCAATCTTGCAACAGAAATGTGGTTCTGTACTGCTACTTTCCATGTCATGGTTTGTCTCTCGTTTATGGATCAGATGCCAGCGGGAATCCAGAACTTTTCTGGGGATACGCAGATCAGAGCTCCAGTAGAGCTGACACAAACTAGCCTGGGAACTAGCCTGGAAATGCTAATTAGTCTGGCTCTGCTGAGTTTATTTTTGATTCCCAAGGGACGTCATCAATGGGCGAAGACCAAAAAGCCTCTGAACAACATTGGGGAGGCCTACGACAGTCAGAGGAACGAGACGTGCGATGCCGTAGTGCAGCTGTTTGTTATTCTCTTAGAGAAAATATCCCGTCAAGTTGGGCGGTGCAGTGGTTAGCGCGGTCGCCTCAGAGCAAGAATGTCATGGGTTCGAGCCCCGGGGTAGTCCAACCTTGGGGGTCGTCCCGGGTCGTCCTCTGTGTGGAGTTTGCATGTTCTCCCTGTGTCTGCGTGGGTTTCCTCCGGGGGCTCCGGTTTCCTCCCACAGTCCAAAGACATGTAGGTCAGGTGAATCAGACATACTACATTGCCCCTAGGTGTGAATTTGTGTGAATGTGTGTGTGTGTGTGGGCCTTGTGATGGCCTGGCGGCCTGTCCAGGGTGTCTCCCTGCCTGCTGCCCAGTGACTGCTGGGATAGGCTCCAGCATCCTCGCCACCCTGAGAGCAGGATAAGCGGTTTGGATAATGGATGCAAGGATGGATACCGTCAAGTTCGTGTAATACTGTCGCGATTGCGGGTTCAACTTACCTTTCCACATCAGCGGCAGCGACGGCTCTCCTCTCTACCTCGGCATTATTTCTTTTCCCACCCGCATTCCTAGAAGACCCGCCCCTACTCTGCCTCTGCTAACCCTATCCCTAATCCCAACCCAACCCCAACCTTAACCAACACAACCAGTGGATGCAACGAGGGAGAGTTCCCGGAATGCGGGTGAGGGGAAAAAAAACAAGGCTTACGTCATTGTATCAAACCCGTCCCGTGTTAAATGAACGGTTGTGATTGGCCCGACCCGGGCAAGGTCGGCTGATAATCTGTCTGAACGGGAGGTTGGCCAGACGTGTATGCCGGGACAAATGTCAAACATGACCTGGCAGATTCATCCGGTTCCCAGGCTCGATACAAACCACAGTAATTCACATGACTGACAACAAACCCAGCTGTGTTAACCTCATTATGCTGGTGTTGATTAACAACTGAATTTGATTAGCACAGCTTGATGAAGGGGTTTGCAGGGCAGTTGCAATAATCAAATAATCGTGTTGTTATTATCCAAGCTGATTATCCCAGTCGGGGGTCACTGGAAGCTGGAGCCTATCCCAGCAGTCACTGGGTGGCATGTGGGGAGACACCCTGGACAGGCCATCACACACCCACACACACATTCACACCTAGGGACAATTTGGTACGACCGAGTCACCTGACCTACATGTCTTTGGACCGTGGGAGGACACCGGAGCACCTGGAGGAAACCCACGCAGACACGGGGAGAACATGCAAACTCCACACAGAGGACGACCTGGGACGACCCCCAAGGTTGGACTACCCCGGGGCTCGAACCCAGGACCTTCTGACTGTGAGGCGACCGCGCTAACCGCTAGCCACTGTGCCTCATGTTACTAACGATGACTAATGATCCTCATATCCACATCGCTAATGATCGTTTATCACTATTCATCTGCTGTGTAAATATCTTATGAAGGCACCTGCAGTCCCGCCCCTAATTATTCATCTGGAGGTATTCACTCAACAGTACTACGATATTAGGGTTTGTCCACCTTGTCCGGCTCTGGTTTGTTTTGAAAGGTGAACGAAGCACCCTTGCAAAATGTGTTTGTGTTTGTACTTGGGTTGCCGTCAGCATTTTGCTGGATCTTAAACTCACCATCTGTGCTGCTGGCCTTCGTCAGACGACTCAGTCAGCAGGACGGTCGTTGGCAGGATGGCGGCGCCGGAGAGAAAGCTTTTGTCTCTTACTAAGATAAGAAAACACAACCCCCGACCATTCCGAACAAGCATTCATGACATTCACACACCTGTTTACCTCGACTGACGAAATCAGCAGTTCCAGAACGGAACAGAGCAGATGTGTTGGACTCGGGTCAGAACCAACCAGCAAACCGTTCAGTGCGGAGAATAGGTGTTAACAACGGGGACTCGTCCCGAGACAACAGTCTTTTCGCTCCCGCCTCGTACTCCTTGCTAACTTTGCAGCACAAAAGGCCGTTTGCGGTGGAGTTCTGGCCACAGAACCGGGCGGCCGTGACCAGGAGGCCTCGAGGCCCCGTCATGCTGTGGAAGTCCTCCAAAGCCACCCAACGCCTTCCAGAAAGCGGCCCCTTTGTTCCCCCTTATTTGTTCCCCTTTCGTGTCTACTGTGACTCCGCCGTCCTCGCTGAAGGTCCGGAGTGTAAGACCCGCCTAACTCCACCTTTCTGGGCTGCTGCCCGTTTTCACCACGATAAAAATAAACAAGTCTGAGTCTTAAAACTGCACAGAAATATCGTATCGGTGTGTTTAAGTCATCGAGAATGTCGATCTCGGCGGCACGGTGGCGCAGTGGTTAGCACGGTCGCCTCACAGCAAGAAGGTCCTGGGTTCGAGCCCCGGGGTTGTCCAACCTTGGGGGTCGTCCTCTGTGTGGAGTTTGCATGTTCTCCCCGTGTCTGCGTGGGTTTCGTCCCACAGTCCAAAGACATGCAGGTCAGCTGAGTCGGCCGTACTACATTGCCCCTAGGTGTGAATATGTGTGTGCGTGCGCCATGTTTTTCTATTGTCCCCATTAGGATAGAAAAACCAGAAGCCGCCTACTTTGTGGGCCATTTTATGGGGCCCCACAAGTAAAAGGGTCTGTTTTAGGGTAAGGACTTGGTTTTAGGGTTAAGGTTAGGTTAGGGTTAGGGTTAGGGTTAGGACTTGGTTTTAGGGTTAGGGTTAGGTTAGGGTAAGGGTTAGGGTTAGGACTTGGTTTTAGGGTTAGGTTAGGGTTAGGGTTAGGGTAAGGTTTGGGTTAGGGTAAGGTTTGGGTTAGGGTTAGGCATGTAGTTTGCGTGGTTAAGGTTAGGGTTAAGGGTTAGGAAATGAATGTAGTCAATGGGGGGGGGGGCCACAAGTATAGATTTGCGAGTGTGTGTGTGTGTGTGTGTGTGAGATGGTCCTGGTGGCCTGTCCAGGGCGTCTCCCCGCCTGCCACCCATTGCCTGCTGGGATAGGCTCCAGCATCCCCGCGACCCTGAGAGTGGGATAAGCGGTTCGGATAATGGATGGATGGATGGATGGATGGACTGTTAATCCCGATTTAAGATCTTGTTTCAAGAAATCTGGTGGAAATATCTCACTGCGCCGGCAATTTTCTTTCCTCGTTTCGCACATTTTCTTGCTCGCTTTTTGTCTCAGTTTTGTCATGTTGTTTTTGCAGCGTTAACACAGCGGGTTGTAACTCCTGATGCTGGCAAACACACAAGGAACGGATAACCGTGACAGCAAATAATGACTCATTTCCCATTGTGATGCTGCTGTAGGGAGCTGTTAGGATGGAAGGTTTCACATTTTTTTATTCCAAATATCAGACAGGTGGTACAGGGGTTAGCGCGGTCGCCTCACAGCAAGAAGGGTCCTGGGTTCGAGCCCCGGGGTAGTCCATCCTTGGGGGTCGTCCCGGGTCGTCCTCTGTGTGGAGTTTGCATGTTCTCCCCGTGTCTGCGTGGGTTTCCTCCGGGGGCTCCGGTTTCCTCCCACAGTCCAAAGACATGTAGGTCAGGTGACTCGGCCGTACTGAATTGTCTCTAGATGTGAAGCAGTGGCGGCTGGTGCTAAAAAAATTGGGGGGGGGGTGTCGCAATTTAGCTTAGCGCAGCACACCTGACAGCTGCTTTAAGGTCCACACAGTCACGGAGTTATTAAGAAGGACAGTGTAGCCTATAGATCGTAGATGGTGGATGATTGACAGTTGAGACGAGGCATGGTGGTGGGTGTGAACATGATTGACAGCCACGAGAATTGTCCAATCACATTAGATCAAAAAACATTAAAACAATACCAATTCACTGCCGATAAAAGTGGGGGTGTCTGGGGCAGCACAGAACTGCGCCCCCTGGAAAACCTGAAGAAACCAATCAGACAGCAGCCTCAGGTCACCTGCTCGCCACAGGTTTGAGGGCTTACATAAGGTATGGCTTGGCTGGCGCCCCTCACCCAGGAAGTATATGTATTCAGACAGAAACCAACCAAATAGCGTTTGAACCAATATTTAATGCTGCTGGCAGGCCTCTCACAGACTGAACACACTTTTATTTCATCGTTATTATACAACTAAATTATATTTGACATGTTTAAGTAGATTTTCATCTCTTGATATTTGAAGGGGGCGGCACCCCAGCGCCCTGTACTGGTCAGCCAGCACTGGTGTTAATGTGTGGGTGTGGGCCTTGTGATGGCCTGGCGGCCTGTCCAGGGTGTCTCCCCGCCTGCCGCCCAATGACTGCTGGGATAGACTCCAGCATCCCCGCCACCCTGAGAGCAGCACAAGCGATTCGGATAATGGATGGGCGGATGTTAGACAGGATCCCGTGTCAGAAATGTTGTTTATTACCTTGTGGCTCTCTGAAATCATCTCGCAAACCTCCACTTGGGATTTCAACCCCCCGGTCAACAAACCAATGCCAAACCACAAAACACCCCCCACCTCCACCTCCACCTCCACCTGGCCTTCCACACCGCCGGGGGTGTAACCAAACTCCGGCTCTGCAAGGGAGCTTTGCGCAGACGTTCACAGACAAAGAATCCACTCAGTTGTTTACAACCTCTGTCTGTAGTCATCTCCACCCGGAGGAGAGGGGTGGTAGAGGAGAGATAAGAGAGATGGGAGGGAGGCAGCGAGAGAGAGGAGAGGAGAGAGACTAACAGAGCGAGACGGGGGAGGTGGAAGAGAGACGGAGCTATACAGAGAGAATGAAAGAGAGCGAGAGGGAGAGAGAGATGGCAGACAGTGGGAGAGAGAGAAGGTGGGTGAGATATGGAGGCACAGAGAGGGAGGTGGAAGGAGATGGGAGCGAGTGAGACAGATGGAGGTACGGAGATGGACACAGTGAGAGAGAGGGAATGGGAAGATGGGGGGGGGTGATGTGAGAGTTAGAGTGAGAGATATTGACGGTCAGACGGAGATATACAGAGAGAGACGGGGGCTTTACAATCGGCGCTGTCGGAAGGAGGCTCTCTGACCCGGCTCTGACAGGTTGCCGACGTGAAAGCGGAGTTGTGATGTCTCGGAGGACGCTCGCCGCAGGGAGACGCACAGGAAGCAGGGCTGCGATGGCAGGCGGGCGGGAGTTCGGATGGGGTTAACGGGTGATGTTGGAGTTGATATATGAGTCGCTATCAGAACCTGGGCGGCACGGTGGCGCAGTGGTTAGCATGGTCGCCTCACAGCAAGAAGGTCCTGGGTTCGAGCCCCGGGGTAGTCCGACCTTGGAGGTCATCCCGGGTCGTCCTCTGCGTGGGTTTCCTCCGGGGGCTCCGGTTTCCTCCCACAGTCCAAAGACATGTAGGTCAGGTGAAGAGAGCAGGATAAGCGGTTCGGATAATGGATGGATGGATGGACTGTTAGCTTATTTTATCTTTGGTCGTCATCAGGAGTCTTCGTGTTAGCAAGTTAGATTCCCTGTATGTGAAAACTCAACGCTCACTTGGCTGGAAACAGTTTGTGAGTCCATCAGCACCGACGTTACCCATGATGCTTTGCTGTTTGTGTGTGAGTGTGTGCGAAATCTCAAAGGCCCGAGAAATGTGCGCCGCCATTTGCCAGGGCAGCACTTTGCCCTGAGATGATTTGTGCTGACAGGCGACCCCCCCCCCCAACATCCCTTTTCCATCTGTTCTGCTCCTCATGGCAGGGGGGAGAGAGAGAGAGAGGGGTCACCTCCTCTGTTGTTGTAATTGTAGCTGTCTCTCCTGTCCGGCCACTCAGACGGGGTATACGAGGTGGAGGAGGTCTCAGGAGGCGTGACAGGTGAACACGCAGGCGAGGCGCCGCCGAGGTTGCAGGAGACAGATTTCCACAGTGTTGGCTTGTGTTTGATGGTCGACCTTCAGATTCCTCCTGGGAGATGTCCGGATGGCCCCCCCCCCCCCCCCGCCGCCTTCTTCTCCCAAGTCTCTCTCTAAGTCTCTCTATGAACACCTCGGTTTCTGAACTTGTTGTCGGGAGTTATAGATCCAGGCGGTGTGAGATTGGGCGGATGGTTTAACAACAGCTCTGGGGTTTGAGCAAGGCAGGGGAATGTTTTGGAGTGACGGATCGAGAGAGGAAGAGAGAGATTTTCCTTCTCTCCCCACCCTGACCTTTACATTAGAGCAGGAGAAAACACTTCCAGTTGGCTTTCAGATTATTTTTCCAAAGCCCTGTGTGATGGTCTGGTGGCCGGTCCAGGGTGTCTCCCCGCCTGTCGCCCGGTAACTGCTGGGATAGGCTCCAGCATCCCTGAGAGCGGGATAAGCAGTTTGGATAATGGATGGATGGAATATTTTTCTAAATTCGAGGCTATTCTGCACCTCTAAAACCTTCGGTTTTTCTCGAGCAGGAGGTGTCCAGGTGGTTGGCGGTCTATCCCGTTGCCTACCAGCACGGGGATCGCCGGATCAAATCCCCCGTGTTACCTCCGGCTTGGTCGGGCATCCCTACAGGCACAATTGGCCGTGTCTGCAGGTGGGAAGCCGGATGTGGGTATGTGTCCTGGTCGCTGCACTAGCGCCTCCTCTGGTCGGTCGGGGCGCCTGTTTGAGGGGGGGGGACTGGGAGGAATAGCGTGATCCTCACACGCGCTACGTCCCCCTGGTGAAACTCCTCACTGTCAGGTGATAAGAAGTGGCTGGTGACTCCACATGTATGGGAGGAGGGAGGCGTGTGGTAGTCTGCAGCCCTCCCCGGGTCAGCAGAGGGGGTGGAGCAGCGACCGGGACTGCTCCACCTGAGGGAGAAAAGGGGGGAAAAAATTCTCGAGCAGAAGTTGAAGGAGGGAATTTATGGGGCGGCATGGCTCAGGAGGTAAAGCCTGTCGTCTAGTAATCGGAGGGTCGCTGGTTTGATACCTGACTCCTCCAGGGAGTGTGTGGAAGTGTCCTTGAGTAAGACGCTAAACCCTTAACTGCTCCTGATGAGCAGCTCGGTGCCTTGCGTGGCAGCCTCCACCATCAGTGCATGAATGTGTGTGTGAATGGGTGGATGCGAGGCTTGGGTATCCACTGTAAAGCGCCTGCAGTGGTCGGTAGACTAGAAAACCTCCGTATCGACGCAGTCCACTTACCATTACCCCCCGCTCCCCTTCTCCTCCTCCTCTGAACCTCCTCCCATTGAGAGAGTGATGATGAGGAGAAGGAGGAGCGATTCAGGAAAGAAAAGGCCAAATCTCAAGCGTTCGGCTGCCAGGCGCTGGAAGTCGGGCTTATCGCCAGCTCCGCACCGCTGCTGTGTGAGACTGAACCACCGACATTTGGTACTGAGAGGAAAGACGGGGATGGCGGAATAAAGTCGCCGAGCGATGGGGCGAGGAATTTAGTCACGTTGGTGGCGACCGCCAGGAAATATCTGTGTGTGTGTTTAAAAAGTCAAAGTTAAAATCCTGAACACTGTCTTTTCTGTTCTACTCACTGTAGTATGTAGTACTAGTATCTGTTGTACTAGTATCTGTTGTACTAGTATCTGTTGTACTAGTATCTGTTGTACTAGTATCTGTTGTACTAGTATCTGCTGGTAAAGGTCTTCTACCAGCTTGTTGTGTCATATCTGCTTTTTAGACACCACAACTTCACTTCTTCGGCACGGTGGCGCAGTGGTTAGCGCGGTCGCCTCACAGCAAGAAGGTCCTGGGTTCGAGCCCCGGGGTTGTCCAACCTTGAGGGTCGTCCCGGGTCGTCCTCTGTGAGGAGTTTGCATGTTCTCCCTGTGTCTACGTGGGTTTCCTCCCAAAGTCCAAAGACATGTAGGTCAGGTGAATCGCCCGTACTAAATTGTCCCCCGGTGTGAATGTGTGTGTGTGGGGTGGGGGTGGGGGGGGCTGTGCACTCTGGACAGGCCGGGCTGTCCAGAGTGTCTCCCCGCCTGCTGCCCAATAACTGCTGGGATAGGCTCCAGCCTCCCCACGGCCCTGAGAGCAGGATAAGCGGTTCGGATAACGGACGGATAGAACTTCACTTCTTCAAACTCAACACTACTTGCCTTCTTCTTCCTCGTTTGGCTGCTGTGACGAAGATGGAAAACACAAAGTCCTCCCAGACACCAACCACTCAAACCGACATTCAACTAGAATGATTTGCATATCTGTGGATCAGCTGTTGTCTGAAACACGCCAGAGAGGGAAGTATCAACCATGACACGTGTTTGCATGGGAATTTTGGGGGGGGGGTGTAGCTTTAAGGTGCGCACGTCTGGGTGGCATGTGTAGTCCTGAATCGGGTCATCAAGGGGGGGGGGCTGCCCATTGTTCTGGTGGTCCGTTATTCCGAGACCCCAGTACTCAGAAAAATGTCCAGTTGGACTGAAAGCCCGTTTGACTGACAGCCCGTTATCCTGCAGACAGAAGCCCACTGGTCCGACAGAACACGCTCTGCCTGAGGGTTCTGCCCTTACTGTTGCAGTGTGTTCTGGCGCACAAACACCAAGACCCCCTTTACTGCTAGCCGGCGTGCCGTAATAGGCGATGTAACGTTATGTCGTCTCTGCACCACACGCGCTACGTCCCCCTGGCAACACTCCTCGCTGTCCGGGGAAAAGAAGCGACCGGTGACCCCACATGTAACAGAGGAGGCACGTGGTAGTCTGCAGCCCTCCCCGGATCGGCGGAGGGGGTGGAGCAGCGATTTGGACAGCTTGGAAAAGCGGGGTAATCGGACAGGTATAAGGGGGGAAAATAAATGGGGGAATAAATAAAGTGGCTTTCATCTCATACAGATGGACTGATCGACCTGGAGATACAGAACAAGAGGTTCATGGATAGACTATCAGATGGATGGATGGATGGAAAGGTGGATGGATAGATAGTTGCATATATGGATAGGCGGACTGCTAGATAGATAGATAGCTGGATAGATCGGTGGATGGATGGATGATGGATAAACAGACTGACAGATGGATTGATCGATGTTAGGTGTGCAGTCTGATGTCAGGTCTCTTCTTTATTCCCCACCATCCGGAGCTTGTTAAAGCCTTCGCTTGTCAAATTTGCTCCACATGCTTGATATATTTCACCTTGACTGGAACCTGAGTTGAACTGTAAAAACACACACACACACACACACACACACACACACACACACACACACACACACACGACTTCATGCTCTGGTGGAAAAGCATGTGAGCCATGCAGGATAAATACAGTCTGGTACATTAGCCGTTTCCTTTACGAGGCCAGAGGCCAGCTGGCTGGCGGTGTCATGTTTGTTGGTCATATATATATATATATATATATATATATATATATATATAAATAATTATAGTCCACAGCCATCATGTAAGGCCCGACCACCTCCTGCCACGCCCACTCATCAATGACAGGGATGCATTCCTCCCTCTATTGTCATTGTGTATGTGTGTGTGTGTGTGTGTGTGTGTTTGTACCCAGTTTTGTGTGAGGATATGAAGGCATTGCTTCAACTTTTTTATTTTTATCATTTCCTGAAGTAAGGAACATGAGGCTGGTGGACTTTATTTCACCTGAATATTATGTTACAAAGTGAATATTTAGTTACAAAGTGAATCTTTATCAGAATATCAGATTTTCAGAATACTTTATTCATCCCCGAGGGGAAATTGGGTAAACTAAAGCCAATTTAGTTACAAAGTGAATATTTAGTTACAAAGTGAATATTGAGTTACAACGTGAATCTTTATCAGAATATCAGATTTTCAGGATACTTTATTCATCCCCGAGGGGAAATTGGGTAAACTAAAGCCAATTTAGTTACAAAGTGAATATTTAGTTACAAAGTGAATATTTAGTTACAAAGTGAATCTTTATCAGAATATCAGATTTTCAGAATACTTTATTCATCTCTGAGGGGAAATTGGGTAAACTAAAGCCAATTTAGTTACAAAGTGAATATTTAGTTACAGAGTGAATATTTAGTTACAGAGTGAAGGTTAAAATAGCCGTCATATTCTCTGCATGGCGCCCGTCTGCAGCTGTTTTTTTTTCTTTCTTTTTTTTTTGCCGGGGCCTGGGAAGCCTTCGCCACCAAAATAATCTGAGCGGCTGGTGGTAATCACAGAGCTTTACTATATATGGATGGATGGATGTGGATGGACGGATGGATGGATGGGTGGATGGGTAGGTGGGTAGGTGGGTGGGTGGGTGGATAAATGGGGCACATTTCACACACACAGGCGGTTTAGTTTAGTCGACTTTATTTGAATTGGATCACTTTTGCTGGACAGCAGGCTGATAAAAGCCAAGAACAAGCTGTTGAAAGAAAAAGAAAAAGCTTAAAAGGAGAACTGAGAAAAGGAGAGAAAAAGAAGAGAGGAATGCGGTAGGGATGTTCATGACTGATTTGTACACAATGTCATTAAAAACCCCAACGTGCTTCATAATAAACATCATCCTAGATGAAAAAGAACAAGACCCCAAAACAACAAGAGCGAGTGGATGAAGTAAACGAATATGAATTCACGTTTAGATGCGCTGTGCGGAGGACAGGGAGGTGGAGGACAGTTAGACAGAATATTAAGAAGGAGGTACGTCCTACTTTTCTCATCATAGCCGTCCTTAAGTCATAAATTCTTCTGGAAAGAGGTTGTAAAACGTGTTTTATCTGTGATTCAGTATTTCACAGAAATAGGATGGTGATACAGGTAGAGAGAGAGAGAGACAGAGTGCGAGACAGAGAGCGAGTGAGAGACAGACAGACAGACAGAAAGCAAGTGAGAGACAGTGAAACAGACAGAGTGAAAGAGAGAGTAAAAGAGAGCGAGACAGAGATCAGCATTCACTTGAAAAGCAATGGTTCCTCTCGTGCTTTTGTCTATAAGGTAGTTCTCTTTCCCTCCACCTTCTCCTTCTTATTTCCCCACCAGACACTCATCCATTGTAAGTGTTCATTCAGTAGTCACACCAGTATTATGCTACATCTTCCAGGACGGTGGGACTCTGACCTTTGACCTCTCGGCTGTCGTTGCTTGGTGGATTTAGGAATCGGTGGTTGGTGATGCAGGACGGAGACAGTTCATGCCCACTCCACCACTTTACGGCAGGACAAACTGAAACATTAAAGATGGCCGCCCTGACAGCGTGACACCATGTGACGTCATGCTGCCAGCGAGACTGGCCAATCAGAGCACATCTGTCTGCGTAGCGCGAAGAGAATCCACCAATCACATGTTCAGATTCACACGGACACGCTGCTGTTATGCAGCACAGATCAAGTCTCCCAGTATGTCTGACTGCACACCTCCATCATATGGATCATGTGGTGGTATTTGTCGGGCGTGCTTCCAGAAGGTATTTACACAGCAGATAAATAAATCATCATTAGTAATGTGGATACGACGACCGAGCAGGTAGAGACATTCATTATTAATTTCACTAAAACAGTGGAACAAGGGCGTCCGGGTGGCGTAGCGGGTCTATTCCGTTGCCTCCCAAGACGGGGCTCGCCCGTTCGAATCCCTGTGTTACCTCTGGCTTAGTCGGGCGTCCCTACAGACACAATAGGCCGCGTCTGCGGGTGGGAAGCCGGATGTGGGTATGTGTCCTGGTTGCTGCACTGGCGCCTCTTCTGGTCGGTCGGGGCACCTGTTGGGGGCGGGGGTAATAGCGTGATCTTCCCACGCTCTACGTCCCCCCCGGTGAAACTCCTGTCAGGTGAAAAGAGGCAGCTGGTGAGTCCACATGTATTGGAGGAGGCATGTGGTAGTCTGCAGCCCTCCCCGGCCGGGTCGGCAGAGGGGGTGGAGCAGTGACCGGGACTGCTTGGAAGAGTGGGGTAATTGGCCGGATACAATTGGGGAGAAGGAGGGGGGGGTAAAAAAACATAACAAAACAGTGGAATAAGTCCTGACTCACTTTACTGTAATGCAGCCTTTAAGGCCAGGGAGCGACGAGATTTAAGTTCTATCACCAGATTATCACAACCACAGCCCCACAACACATCTGGCCCAGACATACCGAGCAGCTCTCATGTCAGGGGGGGGTGAATATATCGCCTCATGTCACACATTATGGCCCCAGTTTGAAGTTGGACCCGTAGCATCTTGGATGACTGACGCCTTGTTGGGAGGCCGTTCGGGGAACGCCGTGACGGCCGGCTGCAATCTGAGGAACTCTGTGAAGTTGCTGCAACACTGTTAACCTTTCCAGACGTGTCGGCTGGCGGCGGTGTCATGTCGTCTTCACCGGGGTGTCCGGTCTTTAAATGTGCAACACCATCCTCATCCCACGGCTGTTGCCGTTTTTAAATCGCTCCCTTAGCCGTATCGATTCGGCGATATGAGCCTTTCAGGAAGCGGTGGTTTGGGCCGAGGCGGCGCCTCGGGATTCAGTGCAAAACAAGGAGGAAAAGTTAGACCTCTGCTGTAGGGAGCAGCGGAAGAAATCCACATGTCAAATATCTCTTGAAGAGTCGTGCAGAATTATCTACTCGAACCATAACTGTTGGTGTTCGCTCTCTTGTTGTCTGTCACACACACACACACACAGTCCCAGTGGTATGTGCACATGTAGTGTGCCTCATCGATCTGACTCGGTTTTCTCATGCGTGAACACACCTGACCATAGACACCAGGCGCTGACCCCTGAACCTCAGACTGCGGCGCGCACCGTGCCGTGAAACGCAGAGGAAGAAGCACAGAATGACTGACAACTTCACCTCTTTAACAAACCACCCTGCCCTGGGTAACACACGCTTAGTTTTACTGGTTTGATTTAACTTCTTTCTCTTGTAATTTACAGATGTGTGCGTGCGTGTGTGTGCGTGTTGTGTGTGTGGGTGGGTGTAGTGTTTCGATGGCATTTGTTTGCCGTGCCACCCGCCTCAGTCAGTCTGTAGTCCCCCGTTATTTTCCTCTCCTCTGCTGGGAGACGTCTTCATAGCCTCTCCGGGGTTGTTTGTTCCTGCCTCACCTGCTCCGTTTCTCCTTTCTCAGCACACCTGTCACTCAGTTGTCCCGACTCGCACATCCGCCGCTCTCACTCGGATGAATATACATGAAGGGGGCCTTTTGTTTCCCGCCATTATCATTGATACATAGCTGTCAGAACAAAGACGACATGCGCACATATTAGGTGCGCAGTTGTGTACTGCGAGAACAGGGTTATTGTTGTTTTGATTTGTTTTTCCTCGCGGGTATTAAAGAAACCGTTCGGCATGCAGTAAAAAAGTAGGATTTTCACAATCGTAAACTGCTTCTGCCAGTCTGTTTCTACAGAACCTCAAACCCGGGCATCCATCATGCGGCATGGCCGGTCTTTATGCTTTACTCCTCCATCCTGCCGAGTTTATGTTCGTATAGTTTCCTGCAGCTTTTGTGTCCTCGTATCCCAAATTCTCTAAGGTGCTCATAACAGTAACTAGCTGTAGAAGCTGCTGCTAGCAAACAGTAGTTAGCTTGAGTTGTCACATGAGAAACTAACCCCCCTCCCATACGGATGTACTCCTTCAATCCGGGCGGCCTTGCCCGGCGCCGCACCCAAGGAGGTAACGCCGAGGGCGGTCTGACGGGATGCGGAAACGGGGCAGGCTAAGCTAACTGCTAGTGCATGCAGACCGATAACACCGAGGGCGGTCTGGCGATGGCCTCACCTGGCGTTGACTGGTGTTTTTGATGTCGTCCTGTGGAGTGCGGGGAGGTGTGTCAAGGGTCTCTGGCTGGAAGAGCTCGTATCCCAAATTCTCTAAGATGCTCATAACAGTAACTAGCTGTAGAAGCTGCTGCTAGCAAACAGTAGTTAGCTTGAGTTGTCACACGACAAACTAACCCCCCTCCCATACGGATGTACTCCTTCAATCCGGGCGGCCTTGCCCGGCGCCGCACCCAAGGAGGTAACGCCGAGGGCGGTCTGACGGGACGCGGAAACGGGGCAGGCTAAGCTAACTGCTAGTGCATGCAGACCGATAACACCGAGGGCGGTCTGGCGATGGCCTCACCTGGCGTTGACTGGTGTTTTTGATGTCGTCCTGTGGAGTGCGGGGAGGTGTGTCAAGGGTCTCTGGCTGGGAGAGCTGGCACTGGATCGGCTGGGAATGCTTGGTCTGCTTCGTCAGGTTGCCACAGGGACCACGGCCCCTGCCTAGAGCGGCGCCCGAGGAGGAAACGAGGGGGTGGTCTGACAAGACGCACAATCGGGGCAGGCTAGGCTAACTGCCAGCCGATGCAGACCGGCAGTTCCGACAGTCATCCTGGCTGGCGTTTGTTCCCTTGGACAGTGATTTTTTTTTTGTGTGTGTTTAGTTTGGATATATGTGTTAGTTTGAATATGCGTTATTGGAGTTCCTGAATGTGTTTTTGTCTGTATGTTGCACTGCTGTGGGCTGGGGGAAACGGCATTTCATTTCATTTCATCTGCAATGACAAATAAAGTGTTCCTGATTCCTGATTCCTAATCCCCTCCCATACGGATGTACTCCTTCATTCTTTATCATATCAGTTGGTACGATGGATGTACGGCAGCTCAGTAGCGACCACAGCAGGACAGGAGTGTAAAACACAGGTTCCTCCCTTCACAACCACGAACAACCAGGTACAACGTATGTGGACGTCAGTGTAAACCGGCTCCACTGCCATGCACATCCTTATCCGCTGCATCCAACCAATGGCGGACTGGCCATCTGGAGCACCGGGAGTTTTCCCGGTGGGCCGCTTGACAATTGGGGTCGATGCAACGCAAAATATAAATAACCCCAGCCCCCACTTAAATAAAAATAACCAAGTGTTGTGTGTCTGACTGGCCCAGGCGAGTGGGCTGCTGGCCCACTGCAGTTGGATATTGAATCTGTCAGCCTTTAACTCCTAGCCAATTACTTTTGGTCCGGTCCATTCTAACATTTCCTGGGCCCCGCCCCTTTCCCGTCCCTGTTAAGTGGCGACATCTGGATAAATAGTGGAGGGGAGCAAGACGGACAAACAAAAAGAGGAAAAACGTAAAGGTGGTAAAGTTATTTCTTTTTTTTTTTTAAGCAATATATTTATTGAATTTTGTTTGCAAATTACATCAAAACAAGTAATAGCACAGTGCAGCAAACATTTTCACCCTACCCCCCCCCCCCATAACCCTGTCCCTATAACAAGTAATACAATTCAAAGCAGGGTTAAAGAAGATAATAAAGATAAAAATTCAATTAATAAAAATAATAAAATAAAATAATAATAACAATAATTTCTTTCACAGACTGATTAGAGGGTGTGGTTTTTTTTCAGTTGCTTTTACGCATATAAACAGTCAGATAGAGTTGTTCTACTCCCCCAGAGCTTGTTCTTGATTAAGCAAGTTACCAACATTAGTATTACGTCTTAGGAAGTTCAGAAACAATCCCCAGATTTTATCAAAAACACTTTGTTTACGTCTAACAATATACATCATCTTTTCCATTGACATGTTTGAGGCCATTTTTTTAACCCACATACCAATTCTTGGTCCATCAACACTTTTCCAATTAAGAGCAATTACACGTTTTGCTTGTAATATACACATATCTATAAATCTGAACTCATTGCTATGTAAATGTGGGGTGGTAGGATATAAACCAAGAATAAAAAGCTTTGGACTCAATGGTAATTTCTTTGACAAAATTTGATCAATCATATCAACAACATCTTGCCAGAAGGTTTTCACTGCCACACATTCCCATATACAGTGAAACAGCGTCCCCCTTGCCTCACTACACTTAATACAGGTATCAGGAATATTGTCATTAAACTTGTGCAATTTAACAGGAGTTATATATGTACGCATCAGCCATTTATACTGTAGAAGCTTTAGGTTGCTGCTAACTATCTGTCTCTGGGCCTCTTTACATGCCTCACTCCATTCTTCTAAAGATATTTCCTCCTCTATATCTCCCTCCCATAATCTCAGTTTTGTCTCTGATGATTCATCAGATCCAGATACAAATAAGTCATACATAGTTGAAATTAAACCTTTACCATAACAGTGTTTTGTGACTGCAACTTCTAATATAGAAATAGTAGGAATGTCTAATGAATGGCTTTGACAGGATGATATAAAACTCCTTAGCTGAAGATATTTGAAAAAATGATTCCTTGGAATGTCATACTTGGTAGATATTTCCTCAAAGGACATGAATACTTCATCCTCCTCCCTGTACATGTCTTGCACTTTCCTTAACCCCTTTTCAGCCCATAATTTAAATCCCCTATCATTTTGCCCTGGTTTGAAATTGGCATTACCCCAAATAGGACTGAAGCGTGACCGGGACATATTTATATTCAAATACTTACAAGCATCGAACCAAACTTCAATCATATTCAATATTATAGGGTTGTCTGTATTTTTCTTCAGATATTTACGGTCTGCTGAATACAAATACAGGTGCAATGGTAAGCCTGGTTTAACAGAGCAGGCTTCCAGATCAATCCAAGCTGGGGGACTTCCAGATGAGAAGTAAAACATAATCGACCTTAATTGTGCTGCCCAGTAATACCATTGGATATTTGGACATTTCAGGCCTCCTCGATCATATGGTAGATAAAGTAAAGATAGACGTAATCTAGGACGTTTATTTTGCCAAATAAAGTTGGTAAACAGTTTCTTGATTTTCGTGAACAAAGATGAAGGAGGGGGTAGGGGGATATTCTGGAACAAATAAAGAAATTTGGGAAGTATATTCATCTTTAGGATATTAATCCTGCCGATCATTGAAATAGGTAAGGATGTCCAACGCTCTATCGAAGCAATACTAGCGTCCAGGATGGGCTCATAATTTGACTGAGCAATCTTATTCACCTCAGGGACAATTTTTATTCCCAGATATGTAAATGTGTCTGTTGGGTTGAAGGTAGAAGCATAAACAAGACCATTCTTCCTCTCTGTTTCATTCAGTAACATTATAGATGATTTGGAGTAATTAACTTTATAACCAGATATTTTCCCAAATGATTCAATAAGGCTTAGGAGCGCTGGGATAGATCTATGCAGATTTTTAAGCATTAATATCACATCATCGGCGAAGAGTGCTACCCTGTGCTCCAGATGTCCCTCTCGAATTCCATAAATATCGCTGTGTGTCCTCACCGCTATAGCAAATGGTTCTATCGCTAGGATAAAAAGTAAAGGCGATAAAGGGCTCCCTTGAGGGCAACTTCTACAAATGTTAAAAGGTTTAGAAACCTTACTATTCGTCAAAACTTCTGCAGTAAGCCCTGTACAAAGCAATCTTACCCATTTGATAAATGTATCCCCAAGGCCAAATCGTGTTAACACTTCAAACAGATAAGGCCATTCAACACGGTCGAAGGCCTTCTCTGCATCAAGTGAAAGTAAGGCCGTGTCAGGCGCCTCCCTCTGACTGTATAAAATATTGAGCACTCGTCTAACGTTATGAAAACCCTGTCTCCCTTGAATGAATCCGTTCTGGTCTTCTCCCACTACTCTAGGTAGAAGATCCTCCAATCTTCTTGCAAGAATTTTACAGAGTATTTTTGTATCAGAATTTAGGAGACTAATTGGACGCATATTTTCACATTTTGTATTTGGTTTCCCCGGTTTTGGGAGTAAAGTGATTAGGGCGCCCCTCATAGATGTAGGGAGAATACCATTCTCAAAGGATTCCTGAAACATCTCCAAGAGGGGTGGTATTAATTTGGTTTGAAATTTTTTATAAATGTCTATAGGGATGCCATCTAGACCCGCTGATTTTCCAGCCTGCATACACCCAATTGCTTCTGCAATTTCCAATGCAGTTACATCTTGATCTAATACTCTACTTTCCTCTTCCGAAATTTTAGGAATATTAAGATTGTCTAGGAATTGTGTTTGCGTGTCCAGATTAGGAGAGCACTCAGAGCTGTATAATTTCCTGTAGAAGTCTCTAAAGGCTTCATTAATCTCTGTCGGGTCCACTATAGTTCTACCACTTGGGACTTCAATACAATTAATAGACCTTTCTGTTTGTTGTTGTTTAATGCGCCATGCTAGAAGTTTTCCGGGCTTTTCCCCCTGATCATAGTAGGACTGTTTGAGTCTCATTAAATCAGCAGCCGCTTTATTAGCTGCCAGTTCATTGTACTGTGCTCTAAGCAGTAGCAGTCTTGTATGAACATCTGTAGGTATATTTCTATTATTATATATTTCTGTTTCCAGTTTTTTAATTTCCTCATCTAATGTCTTCATTTCAAGTCGTGTAGCCTTTTTCTTGGAACTAGTGAAGGAAATGATTTGGCCCCTGATAAAGGCTTTGAAAGCCTCCCACCTTGTGCTAGCAGAAGTCTGGGACTTGTTACATTCAAAATACAGGTCAATCTGCTTATCTAAGAAATCTATGAATGTAGGATCCGCAAGCCACCCGGGTTGAAAACGCCATCTCGGGGGGTCGCACACTAAGTTATTATCTTCATAGGTCAAGGATACTGCAGCGTGGTCAGACAGAACTATACTACTATAATGACATTCATCTATTTTGGAGACAAGTAGCGCTGAAACCAAAAAGTAGTCTATGCGTGAGTGAGTTCTATGAGTACCGGAATAGCAGGAATATTCTACTGCGTTCGGTTTACCATGCCTCCAAACATCAAACAAATTTAATTCCTTCATAAAATGGTGTATCGTCTTTCTGGACTTACTGTGGGTATCATCTAAACCAGTTGACCTGTCTTTTGAAGGATCTAACGTACAGTTAAAGTCGCCAGCTATTATGTATTTCCCAGGATGATTTGAAGCAGTCAAAAACAGACTATTATAGAATTTAGAGTCATCTTCATTGGGGCCGTAAACATTTATCAAAGTTAAGGTTTCAGATAATAACCTACCCTGGACTATAATATACCTCCCTGCAGGGTCCTTAACTACATGCTGTACCCGTAATGGAACCGATTTATGAATTAGTATCATAACCCCTCTAGCATGAGTGGTGTAAGGAGCAGACAACACTTGACCCTGCCATCGTCTTGCTATTTTGGGAACGTCCTCATCCACCATGTGTGTTTCTTGTAAAAAAACGATTTTTGATTTCAAGGATTTTATCCTGCTCATTACCTGCTTCACTTTTGTGAGTTTGATCAAACCCCTACAATTCCACGAAGTAAATTTTAACTTGCAACTCTCTGACATTGATTCCGGTATGTTATATTAGGAACCGTAGTGAAGAAGTACTTTGACAAACCACACCCACTGATGAAAGAATAAATAATAAAATGAAACCACAAAAACCCACCCTCAACCCCATACGAACCTAAAGTCCATGAACTCTGGACACCCCCTCCCATCCCACGTTTAACTAGCGCTAAAACGAGTTTCTCTAACTTTTCTTTTCTTCTCGCTCTAGCTCGCTATCTTACTTTTTCTAAATACTAATCACACATAACATCATTAATGAACTGTTCAACGCCAACAACATGTAGGCATATATAAAATTAACCATCCGAGCACATACACAAACCTGGAACCCGTGCATGCAGACTGGAAGACGAGGAGAGGGAAAAGTCTGTAGCCTGATCACAAGAGTCCGCGATGCATCGGGCCTTCCTTCCTCCGACAGGCGCATAAACCGATGATGACTCTCTCTGTCCCTTAGGTCTAGGCCTACTGGGATGTGCCCATGTCATTTCGGCTGGTGCTTGGACATTGTCTCTCATTCAGGGTTAAGTGCATTCCACAAAAGCTGAATAGTCTAGCTATAAACCAGACTCCGTCCTGTCCAGGTAGAAAAAGAAAGCCTAAACAAAA
Organism: Lampris megalopsis; assembly: GCA_022114975.2. Lineage (NCBI taxonomy): Eukaryota > Metazoa > Chordata > Actinopteri > Lampriformes > Lampridae > Lampris > Lampris megalopsis. The sequence continues at coordinate 1,297,586 of JAJHIY020000690.1, read as the reverse complement.
ACAAAATGGCGACAGCCCGAACACGTAGCTACATCTTTCGTGTAAATGGAAATAAAATAAAATAAAGTGAGCTTAATAGCCTTCTGCATCAGTCCTTATCTGAGGGATTGAATAAACCGCTCCACTTCTGCCGGGGTTTGAAAGGTGTGGGGTCTCTCGTCGTGTGTTACCAGGAGCCGGGCTGGAAAGATGATTCTGTGCTTGTGGATCCCCTGGTCTCTCAGCTTCTTCCGGACCTGGTCATAGTCGCGCTGCATCTTGTGCACCCCAGCAGAGAGGTCGATGTGAAAACGGACCGGCGTGTTCTTGTAAAGGACCTGTCCCTTGGTTTTGGCTGCCTTTAGTACTCGCTCCCTGTCCTTAAAGTTCAGGAACCTCATGATCAATGTCCTTGGACGACCCGTGCGAGAGTCTACCGGAGCGCCGATTCTATGAGCCCGCTCCACCACCAAGCCCTCCCGCGGATCCATGTTCAGAGCCTCCGGCAACCACTTCTCCAGAAATGCAGGTGCATCCTGGCCCTCTTCTTTCTCCGGTAGGCCCACCAACCTTACGTTATTTCGCCGACTCCTGCATTCCAAGTCCTCCACTTTGTCAGTAAGGCTTTTGACGGTGTTTTCCAGCGTGCTAACTCGGGATGTTAGCTTCTTAACGTCGTCCTCCACGTCAGAAATCCGTTGCTCGGCCTGTTCCATGCGGCCCGTGCATTCCTGTATTTGTTTCTTTACATCCGCAATTGTCGCTTGCACTCCATCTATTTTCTTGTAAAGTCCACTTTTCAAAGACTGTATGGCTTTCATGATATCTAGGTTGCTATTCTTATCTGTGTCTAACATTTCGTCATCTTCGTCGTCTCCTTCGTTAGCCATATTTTCAACCTGCATGGCGTCGCTAACCTTCTCGGCCTCTTCCTCGTGTCGCGATTTCCTTTTCTCCTTCTCTTTTTCTCTCTTTGCCTTTTCTTTCGGGTTTTTCCCTGACATTTTAGTTCTGGGTACTCTTATACACGTGTTGCGTGACTTTAGACAAGATTCGGATTAGTATTGTAGGATTAATTTACACGGTAGCTGCAGAGCTTGAGATGTGCGACGCCCTAGTCCCTCGCCATAACCGGAAGTGAAAGTTATTTCTTTTACTGGTCAGATGGTTCCAGAGATTCTTGCCAGCTTGCTGCCAGTGCCATTGTGCCAAAATGTGCCCCTTCTAGCCAACCTCCTCCAAAGAGCAACGCGTTCCCCTCGTTCTATTTTACATCTCCATCCATCCATTATCCAAGCCACTTATCCCAATCAGGGTCGCGGTATGCTGGAGCCTATCCCAGCAGTCACTGGGCGGCAGGCGAGGAGACACCCTGGACAGACCGCCAGGCCATCACAGGGCACACTCCTAGGGACTATTTTACATCTATTTTACTAAAGTTATTGGTATAAATACTTCAGTAATCTTGTTTACATAAAGTGTGGTGTGGTTCGTGTGGGTGGTGGTGTATCGCTGGGGGGGGGGGCGGTCTGAGTCAAAAAGTCCAGGGCCATTTTTCATTCCAGGTCCGCCCCTGTATCCAACTAAACAGAATGAGAACGTTCTTTTATTAGCAATATCATTTATAAATCAAATACCTTCACAAAATACATGTTCATGTAAAAGCAAATCTAATATTTCAGTTTTTTTCTGAAAAATAGATCTCATATGACACTGACCTGTCACTCCCAGTGGGTTTCTACTGGAGGTTTCTTCCATGTCCATCCTGGCCTGTGGTGTTCTTGTGTCCGTACCTGAAGTCTTACTCTTGCTGCGTTGTGGTCAGTCAGGTCACGTAGACATGGTGGGGAGCTCTGATGGAAACTGCCTTTAGCTGTGCTCAGAGAGTTTTTATGTGTGTATGGGAGGAAACCGGCCGGCCTCCCTTCCGGCTGGACAGAGGGAGGGCCTAGTTGAGCACCTCTGGTCTTTAGCTGGCAGGCGACACGGCGACACGGAGCTGACGGGGCAATTATGAGAAAGACCGAGCGTGGCCGCTGTGTCAGCGCTAGAGTTTCCCATTAGCGGTCCACGATGGACAATCATGTTACCACCGCCAGCTTGAATCCAGGATGGGAAACGATTTGGCGTGTGTGTGTGAGACCACATCCAGATATGAAGAACGTCTCAGTGGTACACAAGTCGGAAACGAGACACGCACAAATAAAGCTGGGATAACTTGAAACGTGGACGGGTGTCTTCTATTCTCTCTTTCTGTCTCTTCTGGCTCTCTGTCTTTTTCTTCTATTGTCTTTTGTGTTTGCGTGTGCGTGTGCGTGTTAAACTAAAGAGGGATGTTAAATGTGTTTGTTGCCATCGTTCTGTTGTATGGCACAGTGGCCCAGTGGTTAGCGCTGTTGCCTCACAGAAAGAAGGTCCTGGGTTCGAACCCCAGGCCATCCCAAGTCCTTTGTGTGGCGTCTGCATGTCCTCCCCGTGTCTGTGTGGGTTTCCTCCGGGTGCTCCGGTTTCCTCCCACCATCAAAAAGCCCTGTATGTTAGGGTTAATGCTCCTGTCTGTGCCCCTGAGCAAGGCAATGGAAAGAAGAAGTGGAGTTGGTCCCCGGTGCTGCAGCTGCCCACTGCTCCTACACAATAGGATGGTTAAATGCAGAGAACACATTTCATTGTAAGGTACAATGACAAAATAAAGTGGCTGTCTTTTCTTCCACCCTCGTCATTTAGATGCTGTGTTAGGAAGGAAGAGCCGGATGTTGCTGTAGTGTCCTCATGAAGCAGACTCATACAAAGCAAGGTCCTCACTACGCTCCAAACCTGGCCTCCTGTTCTAACTCTCAGGTCACCAACGCTGCCTCGTGTACACTCTGACACGTTTAGGACTGCCATACGTCACCCTTCACTGTGGAAACAGGGGTCAGACAGGGAGGCCTCATCGCACCCACCCTGTTTGCCATCTTTATTGCTGCCAATAAAGTATTCTGATTCTGATACTCCACCTTATTGGTGAAGAGCTGCCACGAGGGATCCCAATCCTATACGGAACTGACGGCAGCCAGGCTCTTCAACCTTAACAGGTTCAAGGCCAAGAGCAAAGTCTGCAACTTCACCACCATGGAGCCTCAGTATGCAGACAACAACGCCATCGCAGCACACTCCGCAGAAGACCTCCAGGACATTCTGAATGCCTTTGCCAAGGCATACAGAGTCCTGGGTCTAGCATTAAACATCAAGAAGACCCAGGTCGCAGATCAACTGCCACCCAACCGGCCATCTACCCAGCCCAACTTAAAAGTGGGCAACAAGATTCTTGAACATGTTGCTCACTTCCCCTACCTTGGTAGCCTTCTCTCCTCAAAAGCTGACGTCGACTCCGAGGTCAACCATCGCCTGAGTTGTGCCGGTGGTGCTTACATCTGACCCAGAGTCTTTGAAGACCAAGACCTAAAGGCCCAAACAGAACTCCCACCCGCAGACACGGCCAGTTGTGTCTATAGGGACGCCCGACCAAGCCAGAGGCAACACGAGGATTCAAACCGGCAATCCCCTATTGGCAGGCCACGGAATAGATCGCTACGCCACACGGACGCCCTACTCGAAGGTTTTCATGTTTACTTTATGATGAAGAGTTTCCGTAGAATGAGACGTTAGAGAAATGTTACTGATCCTCGAGGGGGTATTGGGTGATCAGAGACGTAAGGGACGGCGATTGAGGCGTTAATGAGCGGATAATGAGGGACGTACACACATTACACTTACATCTAGGATAAACGTGATATTCACCAGGACATCGGGTCTCTAGATTTGGCAGATTTACACGTTTCCGTACGGCCCAGTAGCCTCATGCTAAATTAGAATATCGTCATGTTTGCTGGTCTGAGTGATACGGAGACTTTTTAAAACCTTTCTAGTGCCGTTCATGGTGGATGGAGTCGATTAGCAGCCTGTATGATAGCCGCACACCTTCAGGCTCCTTCTGGCTCCATTCTGATTTTCAGTTCTGGAAATTCACTTAGCCCTTTCCTGCGGTATCGTTGCAAGACTACATTATCTTGCTCCAGTTAACAAATTTGCCTCTGAATCCAGGCAGCCGTGTTGAATTATTCTGTCCTCAGGTCGCAGCGCTCAGCACACCCACCCCGACGGTCACATCCACCAAGACCAGCACCATGAAGCCAAGTCCAGACACATCTGCCAGGCAGAGCCCGAACGTGAGGGAGATTATAACGACGGCAGTTCGTCAGACCAGGATAACGAGTCTCGGTGAGACACGTGTAACTGAACCATCACAGGTGACTGTCGTCACTAATTAACAGGAGAATAAAAGAGAACAGTGCAAACCCCTGCTGGTAAGGTGGAGAGATCGGCCCGAAAAGGGCTGGATGTACATATGTAAATAAGGTACGGCACTCTGAGGACGGGTGTCCTTGCCTACCTAAGTGTTCGTTTCCTTGTTATGTGGAATTGGCACATGGGAAGGACCATGTGTAAGCCCTGTGATGGCCTGGCGGCCTGCCCAGGGTGTCTCCCCGCCTGCCACCCAGTGACTGCTGGGATAGGCTCCAGCATCCCCGCGACCCTGATTGGGATAAGCAGCTTGGGTAATGGATGGATAAAAGAGACTTGTGTACCCCGGGCTGGCTTCCTGCTCATAGTCACGTTGTGACACAACCATTTAAACCATTTGTTTTGAAGGGATAAACAGTAACGAGCTGTTAGCCTTGAACATGAGCTGAATATTTAACATCATTCATTCATTCATTCATTCATCTTCAGCTGCTTCTCCGGGGTGGGGTCGCGGTGGCAGCAAGCTAAGTAGGGCACTCCAGACGTCCCTCTCCAGCAACGCCCTCCAGCTCCTCCTGGGGGATCCCAAGGCGTTCCCAGGCCAGAATGGACATGTAGTCCCTCCAGCGAGTTCTGGGTCTACCCCGGGGCCTCTTCCCAGTTGGCCGTGCCCGGTAAACCTCCAAAGGAAGGCGCCCAGGAGGCATCCTGATCAGATGCCCGAACCACCTCAACTGGCTCCTTTCGACGCGAAGGAGCAGGGCTCTACTCCAAGCTCCCCCCGGACGGCCGAGCTCCTCACCCGATCTCTAAGGCTGAGAGATTTAATACCATGTAGTCTTTATTATGGTCAACACTTAGCGGTCATTGCACAACAGATTGTCTTTTATGCACATCGCTAGAACATTCCCACATCATAATAAAAATAAACGTTATTTGTATGGCACCTTTCATACATAAAATGCGGCTCAAAGTGCTTTACATTAAAAACGAGGGAAACAATAAAACTCAACAACAATACAGATAAAATAAGTTAAACGTGATAAAACACAGACCTAGGCAAAAAACATAAAGCAAGGCAAGAAATAAAACCATGGTAGAAGATAAAAAAAACAAGAGTGAAAGAAATAAAATGGAATAAATTAAAAACAAGAGCACGAAAATGGGTCTCGAGCTGCTCCCCAAAAACCATCTCTGGGCGCCGCTTCTCTTATTTGTTGGGGGAGTCGACTCCAAGCCGTCGGTGCATCAAGACGAAACGCTGCCTCGCCACACTTTTCTAGATCATTCTAGGCGCAGCGAGCAGGCCAGCAGCAGAGGGGTCTGAGAGAGCGGCTGGGAGCATCCTCAGATAAGCTTTAAACACGAGGAAACGAGTTTTAACATCCACCCCCGCCGCTACAGGAAGCTAGGCTAACGATGCTAACATGCACGTTTTCCTCCTCGTCTGCTGGTCTGCAGCAGCTTGAGTTGAGCTGCGACTCAAATGTAAGTTTGATTTAGTTGAAAGGTTGGGGAGGGTGTGTGTGTGTGTGTGTGTGTGTGTGTGTGTGTGTGTGTCTGTGTGTGTGTGTGTGTGTGTGTGTGTGCTGCCTGACAGACAGTTGGATGTTCAGTCTTAATTGCTCACGTTGATAGCTGGTCAACCCTGAGGGCCACAGCTGTCAAGAGCCACACACACACACACACACACGCACAACTTAACAGCTGTACATGGTGGGGTGCATGTAATGTTACTCCTCACCCTGTGTAAAGTTGTGTGTGTGTGTGTGTGTGCGCTTTTTCTGGTGACGTACTGACTCAAAAAGTGGCCCCAAAGGAAGATCCTGCCAGAGGAAAGAGCTGTTCAACACCCAACCCAATTACAGAGCGAGAGGATTTGATTAAACACACACACACACACACACACACACACACGTATACACATATGCACACACAAAGCAGAAAGACACACACACTACACACTCTCACTGTACAACTAATGCATATGCATGCAACACACACATGCTAACACATGAAGACATAAATACAACCAAGACATACACACACACACAAGACAGACAGATACACACACTCACTGCACAGCCAATGCATATGTATACAACACACATTACCACATATGAAGACATGAATGCAACCAATACACACAGACACACACAGAGGACACACGCACAAGCGCACACACTTAGCCCCATTTAGGTTATTAAACAGAAGTTGTGCTCCACTTATCTTCATCATCACTACTAATCACATCACATCACATTTCTCCCCCTCCACACACACACACACACACACACACACACACGGATTAAGTAGTGAGATATATGGTAACATACTGTATGTAGATAATCCTCTTAATGTGTGGCAGCTGACAGTTGTGCCCTCACAGCTTCTCTCTCACTCTCCTCCATCACCATGGATCGATGTATGGATGTGTGGCTGTATGGATCTATGGATGTATGGATGTGTGGCTGTATGGATCTATGGATGTGTGGATGTGTGGCTGTATGGATCTATGGATGTGTGGCTGTATGGATCTATGGATGTATGGATGTGTGGCTGTATGGATCTATGGATGTGTGGCTGTATGGATCTATGGATGTGTGGCTGTATGGATCTATGGATGTGTGGCTGTATGGATCTATGGATGTGTGGATGTATGGATCTATGGATGTGTGGATGTGTGGATGTGTGGATGTATGGATCTATGGATGTGTGGCTGTATGGATATGTGGATGTGTGGATGTATGGCTCTATGGATGTGTGGATCTATTGATGTGTGGATGTATGGCTCTGCATGTGTGGATGTATGGCTCTATGGATGTGTGGCTGTATGGATCTATTGATGTGTGGATGTATGGCTGTGTGGATGTATGGCTGTGTGGATGTATGGCTCTATGGATGTGTGGATCTATTGATGTGTGGATGTATGGCTGTGTGGATGTATGGCTCTATGGATGTGTGGCTGTATGGATCTGTGGATGTGTGGATGTATGGATGTGTGGATGTATGGCTCTATGGATGTGTGGATCTATTGATGTGTGGATGTATGGCTCTGCATGTGTGGATGTATGGATCTATGGATGTATGGATGAAAGGATCTATGGATGTGTGGATGTATGGATGACAAGAGCTATAGATGTATGGATCTATGGGTGTATGGATGTGTGGATCTATGGATGTGTGGTTCTATAGATCTATTGATGCATGGATCTATGGCTCTATAGATCTATGGATGCATGGATCTATGGCTCTATAGATCTATGGGTGTATGGATCTATGGGTGTATGGATCTATGGGTGTGTGGATCTATGGCTCTATAGATCTATGGATGCATGGATCTATGGATGCATGGATCTATGGCTCTATAGATCTATGGGTGTATGGATCTATGGGTGTGTGGATGTATGGATGACAAGAGCTATAGATGTATGGATCTATGGGTGTGTGGATCTATGGGTGTATGGATCTATGGCTCTATAGATCTATGGATGCATGGATCTATGGCTCTATAGATCTATGGATGCATGGATCTATGGCTGTATGGATGGATACTGGCTATCATTCAGTGTTGGCAAAGATTGGCCATTATATCCACTTGAAAGAATCAGTAAACCTTTTTTCTCTTTACATCTTCTGATGGGAAGTTGCGTTGGCACGGGTCTCGGGTGGTAGGACCGATTGTCTCCCTGATAAATCAAACCAGATGGCTGCTGTGAAGGGAGAAAAGATGGAAGTTTATCTCCTCCGAACCACCCTGCTCTTTACTCCTTCTCCTCCTGCTCTTTTACTGGGGGCGTCCGTCATCCGGCTTCTGATAATCGGCGTGTTGCGTGTAAAGTCGTCCGCCAAGCAATGACTTCTCAGAGATGAACGAGTCGAATGAAGTGAGATGGATTTCCTCCGCTGGGGAGGGAAGGCGGTGTGCCGCGGGTGGGACAACGTGTGGCGGTGTGAGGAGAGAGAGAAAGAAATAGAGAAGGTGTCCCCCTGCCTATATTCTTGAATATCTAACAAGTGTGTCATGCCCACGTGTGTGTGTGTGTGTGTGTGGGGGGGGGGGGTTAAACTGTACAGTATGTTTATCAATGGCACTTGAACGCAGCTCCACACCTATTCTATTCTTTCTCTCTCGGTCTTTCACTGCCATTTGCTGTTCCTTTTCAAGTCTAGTACACACACACACACACACACACACACACACACACACACACACACACACACACACACACCCTGTTCAGCTGCTGCTCTCCTCACACAGACTTTGTTCCCTCTGTCAGTTCAGGTTCCCTCCGAGTCCTAAATCTGTCAGAGATCTGCCCTACTGGTAATCCATACAGCCTCCTGTGTGTGTGTGTGTGTGTCTGTGTGTGTGTGTCTGTGTTGCAGGAGTTGATCTGACAGGTTAATTTGGTAGAGTATGAAATCCTTTCTCGACTCGTCGGCCTCGGTTTACGAGACTTTACGTTTAGTTTCGTGTGATCTCGTGTGGCGCGTCTTGTTCGCGTCACAGGCGTAGCACATTCCTCTTGACACGCGACGGTGCCACTCGCATGCTCGTCCGCTGCTTCCCAGAGCAAGTTGGTTTGGAAATAACAAAAGTCTTGCCGTCGTTTTGCCCGCTGGAAGTCGCAAGTAACGGTGAAGAAGTCAGTCGGCCGAGATGCATCTGACTTTTTTTCTCGTTACTAGTTGTGCCGTTTAAACTTGAGGCGTTGCCTGAGGCTGTGCCGAAGGTCATACGTGAAGCGGGGTTTATCTCCGCTGTAGGGTCATCATGTTTCACCCGGAGGGTTTTTGTATACAGAGTGAATGGGGGCCGGGTGTGCGTGGTTGTTAGATGGACGACATCCAGAGTCATGTTTTATTGGTACTTTGCTTTCAGTTTCCCATACATACCCATGTACAGGTAGGCAGGAACGATATGATAGAATATAAAGATATGGTAAAATGAACAAGGACGTGGTATGAGTGCCGATCCAAGAGTGAGCATTATTCGAGGTGTATTATAGTATGTGTGCTATAGCATAGTATGCAAGTCACCGATGATGAGTCCAGTTACTATGGTGCAGGGTTTCCATGCATCCTGGAAAACGTGGAATTTTATTGAACAGATTTCCACTTAGTTGTCGAGGATGAATTGTTGCCTCAAGTGAAGGAGTTCAAGTATCTCGGGGTCTTGTTCACAAGTGAGGGTAGGGTGGAGCGGGAGATTGACAGGTGGATTGGTGCAGCATCAGCAGTAATGTGGACGTTGTACCGGACCGGGCCGTTGTGGTGAAGAGGGAGCTGAGCCGGAAGGCAAAGCTCTCAATTTACCAGTCAGTCTTCGTTCCAACCCTCACCTATGGTCATGAGCTTTGGGTAGTGACCGAAAGAGCGAGATCTGAAATGAGTTTCCTCCTTAGGGTGTCTGGGCTCAGCCTTAGGGTGAGGAGCTCGGACACCCGGAGGGAGCTCGGAGTAGAGCCGCTGCTCCTTCGCGTCGAAAGGAGCCAGTTGAGGTGGTTCAGGCATCTGATTAGGATGCCTCCTGGGCGCCTTCCTTTGGAGGTTTACCAAATTCAGGCCTCAGTCCACAATCTAGCATAACAACATCACTCTGCTACAGAGGGAAGGCGCGAAACGGACTCCCAAATAGCATGATTTAAGATCTGGCTGAGAAAACAACTTTGGATGCGCGTATGAGCCTAGAATTGCAACTGATAGAATTAGCCCCATATAGACCGACTGGCCATCGGGAGCACCGGAGACCCGGTCGCTCTGTGGGCCGCTTGAGGAGCCCCCTTTTTGAAATGTTATTTTCTTGAGCAGTGCATTTTACAAAAACGAGCGAGAAAGACGCGTTGTCGGCCCACTTCGATTTATGCACCGGCCCGTGTCATGACGTGATCTCCCTATCCCGTGACGTACTCGGGGGAACCAGTCCCAGACCTGTGGTAGATTTGGACACACTGGACTGAATGGTACACTTTGCAAAACAGGCAAACACACTACAGGCAGATGTGACTACTGTGGGCAAGAAGAAACAATAGAGCATGTTGTGATATATAGTGAGAAATATGAGGCAGAAAGAAGGCGTATGACTCAAAATCTCAGGAAAATAAAAATACAGTTTGATTTAGTAGATATTCCACAAAAGAATTCAACTGGGTGATGTTTCAGTTTCTTAGAGTAACAAATGTAATTAAGAAGATTTGAGTTTTTTTTGGGGGGGGTAGCATCAATTCTGATTCACATTCCATACCAGCTGGTGGCAGTAATGCACCAATTCGTTGTTTGCCAACCTCCAATAAACACCAAGAAGAAGAAGCTTTTTTTTAATCAAGACTTCAAATACAAACACATTACACAAAGCCAGTATACTCTGAAACAACAGAGTAGGCTAAGAACAGTACATCACACATGTCAAAGACAATGAGAACAAAACAGATGAAGAAGAAGAAGAAGAAGCAGCGGCAGCAGAAGAAGGGGGTAAGGAGGTAGTAGTAGTAAGTAGTAGTAAGTAGTAGTAGGTGGGGGTTTTTTTGGGAGTTGCGCAATAAACGGAGACTAAAGGTTTCATAAAATAAACCTTTAGTCTCCATTTATTGTGCAACTCCCAACCCCCCCCCCCCCACCTGCGACTCAACATACCCACTACCACTTTTGGCCCACCTAATCAGAAGGTTTGCTTTTTTCTTTGCTGGGTGATCCAGTGAATAGCAGTCAATGAATACCATTTCATGTATCTAACTACGCAAACAGTAAAAATAAAACTTGCTTGTTTCTTGCTTCTTGTTCGTCATGACAGTGATAGGTCAGATTTCTTGAGTGGCAGTGCGTTTCGCCCGTGCAGCTTGTGAGCAGCCCCTCTTTCCCGCCCGCGCGACCGGAAGCCTACTTTCCACTAGCTAGCTGGCTAGCTGCCTTTAAGGTAGCTTAAGATACAGACCACGGCGAAACAAAGCGGTTTGCTTAAGTTTGTCACAAAAAAAGACGTCGTGAGGAGCAGGAGGAAGAGAATTCAGCTCAAGTTCAGTCGTCGTTCTCAACCCAGACACCGACCCCTGCGTCGGTTTGTAGTAACGACACGTATGTGGCTGCTGATTTGGGCTTCCCCGTCAGCAGCTGTACCGTGGAAAGTCTCTTTTCACTTGTCAGTCGGATAAAAACTGGTATCTGGGCGTCAGTGATGACACACAGACTGAACTCTGTCCCTGCTGTCCTATGAAAGAGAACTGATTGAATTGTTGAACTATAACGAATTAATGTCAGTGTTCAACACCAAACCCCGTCGTCTCCTGCTGCAGTCATCAAAAGTAAGCTAACGTACAATTTCAGACTGTAGTAGCCTGTTGCCTGTTACAATATTATTGTTTGTTGGGTTTAGTTTTTGTTGGGCGTACAATTGAATTTTACACTGATTGTGTGTGTGTGTGTGTGTGTGGATGTGTGTGTGGTTTATGTGGCCGCAGTGCCAGGCTGTGTTCAAGGGTCATCTTTAGCGTACCTCTATCCATATGCTTAATATGCTTAATTAATTAGGTAGGTTTGCAACCTACCTGACGGGTCGCTCCTACCAGATGACATGGAGAGGATCTGTGTCGGAGCCTCGCAGACTGACTACAGGCGTTGCACAGGGTTCAGTTCTGGGTCCTCTCCTATTCTCCCTGTACACGACATCGCTGGGTTCTGTTATTCGCTCTCATGACTTCTCTTACCATTGTTATGCCGATGACACCCAGCTGATCTTGTCCTTCCCTCCCTCTGACACACAAGTAGAGACACGCATTGCTACGTGCTTGACTGACATCTCGGAGTGGATGGCGACACACCACTTGAAGCTCAATCTGGACAAGACAGAGCTGATGTTCCTCCCGGGGAAAGGTTGCCTGCACTGAGACCTAGCCTTCACCATTGACAACACTGTGGTGACACCAACTCGGACAGCGAGGAATCTGGGTGTGATCCTGGACGACCAACTGTTGTTTGCTGAAAATGTTGCATCGGTTGCTCGCTCCTGCAGATTTCTCCTCTATAACATCAGGAGGATTTGCCCATTCCTCACCGACGAGATGGCACAGGTGCTCATCTGGCTCTGCTGGACTACGGCAACTCCCTCCTTGCTGGCACCCCGGCGTCGGCCATCAGACCTCTGGAGCTTGTTCAGAAAGCTGCAGCTCGTCTGGTGTTCAACCGCCCTAAGTTCTCCCACACAACTCCCCTTCTCATGTCCCTACACTGGCTCCCAGTAGCTGCTCACATCCAGTTTAAGACTCTGGTGCTAGCCTACAGGGCAGTGAAAGGAACAGCTCCTTCCTATCTCCAGGCCATGGTCAAGCCCTACACCCCCCGCCCGACCTCTTCGCTCTGCTGCCTCGGGACGCCTGGTTGCCCCGTCGCTCAGAGGCCCCTGCTGCCGATCGACCCGGTCACAGCTCTGTTCTGTCCTGGCCCCACAGTGGTGGATAGAACTCCCCACTGATGTCAGGACAGCCGAGTCGCTGCCCATCTTTCGGCGCAGGTTGAAAACTCACCTCTTCAAGAACTACTACCCTGTTACTTGTTCTTAGCACTTATTGTATTCACTCATTTAAAAAACAAAAATCTCTTTCTTGAACTTTTATTTTAGCACTGGTTTTGCTTTTAGACGCTTGTTTAGATGCATTTACGACCTCTGATGACTAGTAGTTCTTCTGATTTCCAACGTTAAATGATGCACTTATTGTAAGTCGCTTTGGATAAAAGCGTCGGCTAAATGACGGTAATGTCATGTCATGTAAAATGATGCTGTTGCGTCTGTCAGCTGTGTGTGTGTGTGTGTGTGTGAGTGTGTGTGTGTGTTAGGGGAGGTGAGGTGTATGTGGCCACAGTGCCAGGCTATGTGATGCTGTTAATGTTGGTCTTGGAGTTGGTAACATTACTTCTGATGATGTATGAGGCTTGTACTGTGGTGCATTCAGGCAGACATGGCCTATTTTGGTTAACATATTTATTTCAGAAACCGGACGGGCACCTGATTTTCTCTGTGCCCACCCACATTGTGATTTCTGCCCATGCTACAGGTGTGTGCTTATTTTTGTTACCTTTTGGAAATCTTTTTTGATATGAACACTAACTTCGTTGGGACCAGTAGTCCTCATGGTGACCAAAGCCTGGTCCTAGTGACGCAAAACGTCGTTTCTGACGTCCTGGTTAAGGTTAGGGGTAAGGTGTGAGTTGAGGTTGGGGTTCGGCATGAGTTGGTTATGGTTAGAGTTAAAGTTTGGGTTCGGCTGTCTACAGTGAATGGAAGTCAACGCAAAGTCCTAATAAGGATAGCTGCGCAAACTTGTGTGTGCATGTGTGTGTGTGTGTTGTGTAGAATGCTGGTGACAAACCGTTCTCTTGCTCTGAAAATGGCTCTGTTCCTGTTACAGTAGCCTAGAGTATCCATCCATTGTGCTTATAAGTGGTGGTAGTAAAGGCTGGTGTGTTTATATGTGCGTCGATGGTGGACTATCTGCGGGCTGGTTGTGGTGGGCTGGTCTGGGTAATAACATTCCTGGGCCATTTTTGTGCACCAGTCCGTCCCTGATTAGCACTGTAGCACGACAGAAACGATTTCTCTGTAAAGTCAGATCGTGGAGACATTTTGACCGTTCACTTTGTGTGTGTGTGTGTGTGTATATATGTATCAGCCCTGTGTGATGGCGTGGCGGCCTGTCCAGGGTGTCTTCCCACCTGCCGCCCAATGACTGCTGGGATAGGCTCCAGTATCCCCGCGACCCTGAGAGCAGGATAAGCGGTTTGGACAATGGATGGATGGACAATGTAATATTGTCATACCCAGATAGCAAAGAATCTTTGGCCCAAATGTGGCCCACATCTGCAGTTATCTTACGGCCCACATTTGGCCTTGAATGACGGCGTTGACTCAGGGTGGGTGTGGCTGCCTCAACTCAGCCACACTTGGGCCACATCTGGCTCACATAGTATGTGCTGTAACCCAAGTCAAGCCTGGTTCGTTACATTTGAGTCATATCTTGCCCACACAACACTTACCGTAACCAAAGTCAGGCCCGGCTTATGACATTTGGGCCACATCTGGCCCACACAACAGTTGCCAGTGCCGTAACTGAGCCATAAGCACCACAAGTGCCCCAGATTAGGCCCAAATGTGTCTACTGTCTGGGTATTATACACCCCTACCCTCACAGACAAGCAGAGAAATGCAGCCGGGTGTATGGATCAGGGCTCTCTACGTGGCAGCATTGTGAAATACATCTGGAGTGGCTTTGGGTCACCTCAGGGCCGAGCTAGAGACAAAAATGACCAAGAATGCAGAGCGTAACGCTGGCTAGCGACTAGCATGCACATCAGCTAGAGCGACTGCGAGTCAACTGGCTGACAGAATGTCCTGTTGACCTTTCACCTTTCTCCTGTGTCTGATACGTCTGTGGCTGCGGTTACGTGCCGAGTGTGGGGATGAACATTATGCAACTGGTGTATCTCCGAGCTGGATCCGTTTTGCCTTTGTGTTTGTGCTGTTGGGCTACAATTGCTGTCCCAAATTCAGGTTTAGTTACAGATTTATAAGCTCCCGCGGAAACCAGACACATTTATTAAATGGGACAGAAATCACTTGATGTTAATTTTTAACAGGGGGGGGGGGAAGTTGAACTTTCCACATTCCTCCGAGGTGGGGAAGGGCGATCTGGAAACTCGCTGTGCTTCAACTCCCTGGCCGGGAGACAGGTCCTTGCGATCTCCTTCACCTTATCTGACTTGGCTGTGCCTGATGGGAGAGCCGATGCGTTATGGGAGACAGCGCTCGTATCCACATGGATGTCAAGGCCGGACCGGGCCTCGGGGAGAACGCGGCGGCTTGGCAGAGATAGGTCGCTTTTATCCCCCCTCGCCTCCCTGCATGGCGGAGCGCTTGGCACCGGCTCAGAATAAAACAACACACCACCGACTTCAAAGGGCCCCATGCAGAGCGCTCCCCATGCATGAATTATTTACCCTTTGTTTTGTGAGGCTAAAAGCTGTTGTTTTTCCTGCAGTTCCTTGCAGTACTGCTGGTGTTTCACCCCACACACTAAAAGGTTTGGTAAATGGACGGGTGGACGGGCGGGTGCATGAACGGTCGGTGCCGACACGAGCCGGACCCCGGACTCCCCGCTCGGCGTTCTGACAGCAGCAACAGAACACGGTTGCGGCGCGGCGAAATAGATTTGTCAAACATTGTTTAAATTATGTATCGCCGCGTTCATTTGAAATCCTTTCGAGCGGATGTAAATGAGTTTGAGGCAGACACGAGGACCCTGTAAATTAGATAATGAAGCAGGCGGCTCCTCCGAGACCAGCTGAGCTTCTGGCTCAGATTCTGTGTTGTTATACGAGATGGGTTCGTTACATCTTTGTTGACCAGTTCGCCTGCAGATTGTGCGTGCACAATTTCATTCATTCCTTCACCATCTACACTTAATCCAGTTCAGGGCGGCGTGGGGGCTGCAGTGTATCCCAGCATGCACTGGGTGGAGGGCAGGGAGACACCTTGTACAGGTCAACGGTCCATCACAGGACACACACACACACGGTCTCCAGTTCACCCAACATGCAAGTCTTCAGGCTGTGACTGCTTTTCCATCCAAGGCTTTTGATGCAAATTTCCTCATTTTGAATAAAAACGGTTTGATAGTAACAACACATATCGAACAGAATCCCCCGTACCGCATGACAGTTTTTACACTTACTTGAGGCGGATGAAGTTTTTATGTGATAAAAAAAAAAATGTGATAAATTGCAAGGCAAACAAATTTGCCCAATTAAATGCAAATAATCATAATCAGTTAAGGGTGTGACCCATTAGCCAAGGGCCAGCGAGTCATCCGTGGTTGTTAAACTACCCCCCTGCTTCGGGAAGCCCATCCCCCTGCTTCGGCATATCGCCTCCCTCACGCCTCCGGGTGCAGGCGCTTCCGACGGCCTCACGCTCACGTCTCGCCAGCCCACTTCTGACACCAATGTGGCGAATTCGGGGGGGGGGTCAGCTGGGAACCGCCGCAGCCGGGACGCGAACCCGGGTCAGTCGGACCCTTTAGTCAACTGATTGACGGTGTCGCCCGTGGTGCGGGTGACCCGGGTTCGCCACAATACCGTGTTTATGACAAGGTGTGTTGAGAGTTCTGGCTGTGATGATCCACCTTAAACAAACGGGCCTGACTTATCTCTGCCTGTTTTTACTTTTTCCCCTTTTCTTTCCCTATGACATATTGTCTTTTTTTGGACCCCCCCCACCCCCACCCAATTATATCCAGCCAATTACCCCTCTCTTCCGAGCCGTCCCGGTTGCTGCTCCACCCCCTCTGCCGATCCGGGGAGGGCTGCAGACTACCACACGTCTCCACCCATACACGTGGAGTCACCAGGAAACGTACCCACGTCCGGCTTCCCACCCACAGACACCGCCCGTTGTCTTTAGGGACGCCCACATGTTGTTGTTTTTGCCTAAACCGCACAAGCAGTATTTGTCTCCTTCTTGGATATCAGTTTTTTTTTTATCATTTGTGTAGCTGAAGCAAAGTAAAGCTGACCTACATGTGCTCGCTTATGAAACCGATCTCGTGTGATTTGTGGCGTTGATACATAAAACAGGAGCCACGCTGGGCTTTTCTCACGTCTTTCTTTTCATTAGATCTAATGAGCACTTGGAAAGAGGAGATGAATTATGGAGAGGTGGACTTCTGTTTGGAAAAGTCACTTCCACTTCCTCTCCCGTCCTTTTCACTAACCCATTTATGTCAGCTCTCTTTCTCCCCCCCTCTCTCCCCCCCTCCCTCTCGATGTCCCCGTCTTGCTCTCTAACCCTCGCTCTCCTTTGCTGTCTCAATGTCTCTCTCTCTCTCTCTCCCTCCCTCTCTCTCTCTCTCTCTCTCTCTCTCTCTCTCTCTCTCTCTCTCTCTCTCTCTCTCTCTCTCTCTCTCTCTCTCTCTCTCTCTCTCTCTCAATGTCTCTGTCTTGCTCTCTAACCCTCTCTCCTTTGCTGTCTCAATGTCTCTCTCTCTCTCTCTCTCTCTCTCTCTCTCTCTCTCTCTCTCTCTCTCTCTCTCTCTCTCTCTGTCTCTCTCTCTCTCTCTCTCTCTCTCTCTCTCTCTCTCTCTCTCTCTCTCTCTCTCTCTCTCTCTCTCTGTCTGTCTCTCTCTCTCTCTCTCTCTCTCTCTCTCTCTCTGTCTCTCTCTCTCTCTGTCTCTCTCTCTCAATGCCTCTGTCTCGCTCTCTCTCTCTCTCTCGATGTCTCTGTCTTGCTCTCTCTAACCCTCTCTCCCTTGCTATCTCTCTCTCTCTCTCTCTCTCAATGCCTCTGTCTCGCTCTCTCTCTCTCTCTCTCTCTCTCTCAATGTCTCTGTCTTGCTCTCTCTAGCTCTCTCTCCCTTGCTATCTCTCTCTCTCTCTGTCCGTATCATTATTTATGTATTCCTGTCACTTGTGTCCCTGCAGGTTCAGCTGATGTAGTTTTGTTTTGTCAAGGTCAGGTATGTTAACCAGTCAGATGTGATGCTGCTCTTTCTATTCTTGACCGTCCTAAATGGGTCGGCGGTTCTATGAGACCAGAATAATTCGTCCAACAACATTTCTTTGTGCGGTTTAATAGTTATTTCAGTCGAGTGGCTGTCTTACAATAACTATCACGGGCTTTTTTTAATGTGCCACTCACTCTTGTCCTCAGAACCTGACAGGCTACATACATACATTTATTTATTCGTTCGTTCGTTCAATCTTTCTGTCTTCTTCTTTTATCATCACCTTTTTATCTGTGCATATTCACTGTAGTGTGATGTGCCCCGTGTGGCATTTTAATGGGTCAAACATTCTACATTGATAAAGCTTGATTGATTGATTGATTGATTGATTGAAAGTGAAAGCTCGTTCTTTGTACTGTATGCCCCTGAAATCTTGTATATCTAGTCATAACATCTTTCTTTTCTAACCTACAAGATAAACAAGCTTGTTTTGTCCGTGGTGCGACCCTGTGACCTCTACCCCTAGTCTGCCTCAGTGATGGTCCTGGTTCTCAGGCCATCTGCTGGCTGATCAGGACCACATCACATGGCTGGTTCTGATGTTCGGCTGCAGCACAGAGATATTAGTTGGATTTATTAGCCCGGTGGGACCGGCCGTGCGACGGTCGTTTGTCATGTCTTACCATGAAGTCCTTTAATTGGACTGGAGGGAAAAGGGAAAGGGAAGGGAATCGATAACCCGAGTTGCAACTTCATGTCCTCTGCCCGTCTCACTGGATGACAGGAAAGTTTACATATCTGTAGCTGTTGGCCCGACGTGACCTGTCGACCTGCTGTCGAGTAAGAGGAGGTCCACATCAACACGGGGACATTTGGTGACATTGATGCCACCACATTGACGCGACACGGATCGGATTTAATTGCTCAAAGTGTAAACAGGTGAAAACTGCATGATAATTCATTTTATTGGAGATTGGATGGAGGCATCCGTCGTATATGGTATTAAATTCTGACACAGTTCTGATTGGAAACCTCCGCTCAGGTCGGATCCCCCCCCCCTTTTCTCCCCAATTGTATCTGGCCAATTACCCCGCTCTTCCGAGCCGTCCCGGTCGCTGCTCCACCCCCTCTGCAGACTACCACATGCCTCCCTCCTCCCATGCATGTGGAGTCGCCAGCCGCTTCTTTTCACCTGACAATGAGGCGTTTCACCACGGGGACGTAGCGCGTGTGAGGATCATGCCGCCCCCCCCCCCGAACAGGTTCCCCGACTGACCAGAGGAGGCGCTAGTGCAACGGCCAGGACACAAACCCACATCCGGCTTCCCATCTGCACACACTGCCAATTGTGTCTGTAGGGATGCCCGGCCCGACCCAGCCGGAGGTAACACAGGGATTCGAACCTGCGATCCCCGTGTTGGTAGGCGACGGAATAGACCGCCACACCACACAGTTGCCCCAGGTCGGA
Organism: Lampris megalopsis; assembly: GCA_022114975.2. Lineage (NCBI taxonomy): Eukaryota > Metazoa > Chordata > Actinopteri > Lampriformes > Lampridae > Lampris > Lampris megalopsis. The sequence goes on along the minus strand of JAJHIY020000690.1, from coordinate 1,278,368 downwards.
TTCTTTTGCCTTCAGAAATGACTTATGGCATCATACTCACTGCCTCGTTTAACTTTGGGTGAATCAAACCGGGGAAATGAAGTGCTTTGACCCATGAGAACCGTTAGCTAGAGGAATGATGTAAGTGTGCCCATCCATCTGACCTGTGTATGTGAGGGTGCATGGGAGTTGATGGGGTGAAAGGTGATTAATTGCACCGGGCTGTTCTGATACACATGATAAGATACAGGTCTGCAGGCGTCGTGACGGAGGTGGTGGAAATCTCTACGGGAAATACAAAGAGAAACGTGTCCGACAGCCCTTCTCTGCTGTCTCGTCATCCAGACCTTCTGCAATAAACATCAGCCCACTTCTGGCTTCCGTGTTCGGTATCTGTCTGTCGCCTGCGTCGCCATGCCAACATCCCGTGTTGCTGTGTGCGCATGCGTGGCACATAATTTGCACGAGAGTGTAAACGCACAGTCCGATTACAGGCCGTGTAATATAAACATCGGATTTTAAAACACAATCCGGATCGGGCATCAAGACCTGGAACCTTTGTTAAGCAGAAAACTGGTTAACGAAGGTGCCGCACTGTGCTTTGCGATTATTTTCGAAAAGTTTGCCGTCTACATCGAAGCGCTGAAACACCAGAAAAGACCTGAGATCTCATCTATTGGACACACACATGTAACTTTAGCCTGTAGTGTCACCTGAGATCACGTGACAATCGTACGTCTGCTTTTTCAGAAAAAAAGAGAAGCTCAGTTTTGTCCATCCGCACTACAACGTCCGGCTGGCGTTTCCTAATTTATCCATTTTGGAGAGCCTTTTCAGAAAGCTCTGTGTTCGGTGGTTGAACGTGACTGCTTAGTGTAGATGGAGGCTAAAACCTTTAGGAGGAAAGAAAAATAGCATAACGACCATGGATGACTAGACTCGCTAGCCCTTGGCTGACGGGTCGGACCCTGTAGTTGACTGGTTAGCGCAGTTGCTCGTGGTGCGGGTGACCCAGGTTCGCGTCCCGGCTGCGGCAGAATTTCCTACATTGGTGTCAGAAGTGGGATGGTGAAACCATGAAGCCATCGGAAGCATGTCTGCCGGAGGCGTGAGGGAGCTGGTATGCTGAAGCGTGGGGATGTGCTTCCCGAAGGAGGGGGGCTAGTGTAACGATCATGAATGAGTAGACTCGCTAGCCTTTGGCTGACGGGTCGGACCCTTTAGTTGACTGGTTAGCGCAGTTGCTCGTGGTGCGGGTGACCCAGGTTCGCGTCCCGGCTGCGGCGGTTCCCGGCTGCGGCAGTTCCCGGCCGCCCCTGAATTTCCTACATTGGTGTCAGAAGTGGGATGGTGAGACCGCGAGGCCATTGGAAGCATGTCTGCCAGAGGCGTGAGGGAGCTGGTATGCTGAAGCGTGGGGATGTGCTTCCCGAAGGAGGGGGGCTAGTGTAACGATCATGAATGAGTAGACTCGCTAGCCGGTTGGCTAATGGGTCGGACCCTGTAGTTGACTGGTTAATGTAGGTACCCATGGTGCGGGAGACCTGGGTTCGTGTCCTGGCTGCGGCGGCTGTTCCCGGCTGCCCCTGAATTCGCTACATTGGTGTCAGAAGTGGGATGGTGAGACCGCGAGGCCATCGGAAGCATGTCTGCCAGAGGCGTGAGGGAGCTGGTATGCTGAAGCGTGGGGACCCCCTTCCCCGAAGGACGGGGTCAGTGTAATGACCATGGATGACAGAACTCGCTAGCCCTTGGCTAACAGGTCGCACCCTTTAGCTGACTGGTTAGCGCAATCGCCGGTGGTGCGGGCGACCCGGCATCGCTTCCCGGCTGCCCCCTGAATTCGCTACAATATGGTTTTGAATTTATCTGTGTAAGCATGGAGGTTCTGTAAATACTGTGGACATGTTCAGGTGTTAAACGGCTGGTGTCGGGGATGCTGGAGGTGATGGATGACTACAGAGGGCTGCTGTAATTGTTGACGACTTCTCCTTTGAGTCACACACTCAATCTCCTTTTTTTCCCCCCCTCTGAATATTCAGAATATTTGCCAAAGATTTAATTAATCATGTGGAGGAGACAGTAACAGTTTTGGTGTCCTCCAGCTCGGGCGCCGCTGCAACTCTTCACAGCTTGCCTTGCAAGAAATTAGCATATAATCACCAGGACGGCGTCGGCAGAAGTTGTTAGGGAGAGCAATTAAACGGCAGCATATGAATACATTTGAATGCGTTTAATCCCGGGATCGATTCACCGAAAACGAGAGCAACCACATCTGTTGCCCTCTGAGAAGGCTCACAGCTGAGTGTGGAAGAGGTGAACGCTCCACCTGCTCCCTCCCAAGGTCACCGCGTGATGAGGAGGCGATGTAAGAGCAGCAGGCGGTAACGAGAAACAGGCTGCTGAGATGCCGGAAGAGGTGAAAGCTTCGCAGGATGTTGTTTTTTTTAATGAGTCAGACTTTATTATCATGATGACATCAAAGTTCATCTTCCACTGCTTTCCTTTGAAATGAAGGTCCTGACACCGTTAAGACCAAATTTTAGGCCTTTGGTGCCACTGAAGCGGAGCACTTTCAGCCCAAGCCTGGCTCCAGTCGATCTAACCAACACCGGGCCCGTCCACAGCTGAGTTTCATCTGAGGAGACAAAATCAAGGGGCTGCAAGTTTGTCTTTGATTTGCAATTAAATTAAACTCATCTGTTTAACGAGGGGCTTCTTCCTCCTCCACACACTGAAAGGCCCCATGTCATGAAAAAAGTGTTTTCATTCTTGTGTCACTCTTTTGTCTACACTTAATTTTGTTTTTTTTAAAATTATTTCCCCCATTTTTTCTCCCCGATTGTATCCGGTCAATTACCCCACTCTTCCTCAGCCTTCCCAGTCGCTGCTCCACCCCCTCTGCCGAGCCGGGGAGGGCTGCAGACTACCACAAGCCTCCTCCCATACATGTGGAGTCGCCAGCCGCATCTTTTCACCTGACAGTGAGGAGTTTCACCAGGGGGACGTAGTGCGTGGGAGGCTCACGCTATTCCCCCCCAGTTCCCCTCCCCCATGTGAACAGGCGCCCTGACCGACCAGAGGAGGCGCTAGTGCAGCGGCCAGGACACATACCCACATCCGGCTTCCCACCCACAGACACGGCCAGTTGTGTCTGTAGGGACGACCAAGCCAGAGGTAACACGGGGATTCAAACCGGCGATCCCCGGGTTGGTAGGCAACAGAATAGACCGCTACACTACCCAGATGCCCTATCTACACTTCATTTACATCTCTTTACAACTCTGGAAATTCACCAAAAAACATTTTGTTGTTGTGTTCATATGTACACATACTGTTTTCTCTTCCTGACAAATACAATATGTTGTGGAGGAACACCACACTGCCCCTGCAGGTGCACACTCACAAAATGTCTGTTGAATGAATGGGAGGGAGACTGAGAGAAGATAAGTGATATTCTACCACCAGCCTAAAAGCAGCCAGTAGCTTAGGGATGTCCACATTCTTCTAAAAATGCCCAGCTGTGATTGGCTGTTCTGTTTCATTCAGATATATGCCCAGTCACAGAAGGAGGTGTCATTTTCATCAGCACCTCCGCCTGGCCCGGGACAGCTGACGTTAATGTCGCGTTGCAATATGACATTACATTGAACACTGAAGGAATTTTACTGGGGCGGCACGGTGGCGCAGTGGTTAGCACAGTCGCCTCACAGCAAGAAGGTCTTGGGTTCGAGCCCCGGGATAGTCCAACCTTGGGGGTCGTCCCGGGTCGTCCTCTGTGTGGAGTTTGCATGTTCTCCTCGTGTCTGTGTGGGTTTCCTCCGGGTGCTCCGGTTTCCTCCCACAGTCCAAAGACATGTAGGTCAGGTGAATCGGCCGTACTGAATTGTCCCTAGGTGTGAATGGTTGTGTGTCTGTGTGTGTCGGCCCTGTGATGGCCTGGTGGTCTGTCCAGGGTGTCTCCCCACCTGCCACGCAATGACTGCTAGGATAGGCCCCAGCATCCCCGCGACCCTGAGAGCAGGATAAGCGGTTTTGGATAATGGATGGATGGATGGTATTTTACTGATGCCATTTTAAATGAGCTTCAGTTCTCTGTTCACCGACCTTACCAGTTGCAAATATTATCAGGAGTGTAAAGGTCAAGGTCACCTCTCCAAACACCAGCGAATGTGGCGTGTAGCTTAAAGAGCAAAGTGGAAGAAAAGGAAACGGGAGAGAGCGAGCGTGGAGGAGAGAGGTGGAAGGGAAATATTGACCTGTTTCCTCAAGCAGGAGGTGAAAGCAGATGGAATGTGATGTAGGCTACGGGGGGGGGGGAGTGACATAACTGGATTAAAGAATAATTCAATTTTTTTTTTACAATCAGGGTCTGATTTTCATAGTGTTGTTCCATCATGGATATCAGTCATTTTACTAACCGGCTTCATTTAGTAGATTTTGGACACAGGACACCCGCTGGACTCATCTGTTCCACAGTGTCTTATGGGACAAGTGAACAGGGGTGTCAGACGTGGTACCCAGTTATCTTAACCACATATTTGTGAGTGAAAACCAAAGTGCAAGTTAAAAGTTATTACCTGATATGTCCAATAGGCTCAATGGTGGATGACATTGCGGATCTACTACCTGGTTCAGCCTGCAGGAAGTAGCAGCCTATACTTACCGTAGGTGGCAGTAACATCCATAAACTAGTCGGCCAGCACAATAGAGAAGTGGTAGGTGATGGACAGTCGTGGGCAGGCCGCGGTCCTGTCTGTGTGGATGAAGAAGCCGGCCGGCCGCTGTGAGCCCTCGCATCCTCGTTCACGGACCTCAGTAATAACTCATCAGCAGCGCTAACAGGCCTGGCCCAGTTTCCTCCCAATTACATTCTGCTCCACTGGCAAGCTGCCCTCCTGCACAGTAGGCCTGTCTTGGACAGGAAGAGCCCAGTTAGACACACACACACACACACACACACACACACACACACACACACACACACACACACACACACACACACACACACACACACACAACCCCCACGTCCTCATCCTCACCCTATTAATGTGTGACCCGGCCTTTGTTTGTCCTGAATTGGATTTCTATCAAGGCTGTGGTTAGGGTGGTATATCTCTCTCTCTCTCTCTCTCTCTCTCTCTCTTTCTCTCTCTCGTTCTCTTGCTTTCTCTCGTTCGCTTGCTTTCTCTTGTTCTCTTGCTTTCTCTTGTTCTCTTGCTTTCTCTCGTTCTCTTGCTTTCTCTCGTTCGCTTGCTCTCTTTTGCTCTCGTTCTCTTGCTTTCTCTCGTTCTCTTGCTCTCTTTTGCTCTCGTTCTCTTGCTCTCTCTCGTTCTCTTGCTTTCTCTCGTTCTCTTGCTTTCTCTCGTTCTCTTGCTGTCTCTTGTTCTCTTGCTGTCTCTCGTTCTCTTGCTGTCTCTCGTTCTCTTGCTGTCTCTTGTTCTCTTGCTGTCTCTCGTTCTCTTGCTTTCTCTCGTTCTCTTGCTTTCTCTCGTTCTCTTGCTGTCTCTCGTTCTCTTGCTGTCTCTCGTTCTCTTGCTTTCTCTCGTTCTCTTGCTTTCTCTCGTTCTCTTGCTTTCTCTCGTTCTCTTGCTTTCTCTCGTTCTCTTGCTCTCTTTTGCTCTCGTTCTCTTGCTTGCTCTCGTTCTCTTGCTTTCTCTCGTTCTCTTGCTTTCGCTCGTTCTCTTGCTTTCTCTCGTTCTCTTGCTTTCTCTCGTTCTCTTGCTCTCTTTTGCTCTCGTTCTCTTGCTTTCTCTCGTTCTCTTGCTCTCTTTTGCTCTCGTTCTCTTGCTTTCTCTCATTCTCTTGCTGTCTCTCGTTCTCTTGCTGTCTCTCGTTCTCTCTCGCTCTCTCATTCTCGCTTGCTGTCTCTCGTTCTCTCTCGTTCTCTTGCTGTCTCTCGTTCGCTCTCGCTCTCTCGTTCTCTCTTGCTCTCTCATTCTCGCTTGCTGTCTCTCGTTCTCTCTCGTTCTCTTGCTCGCTTGCTCTCTTTTGCTCTCGTTCTCTTGCTCCCTGTCGTTCTCTTGCTGTCTCTCGTTCGCTCTCATTCTCTTGCTGTCTCTCGTTCTCTTGCTGTCTCTCGTTCTCTTGCTGTCTCGTTCTCTCTCGTTCTCTCTCGTTCTCTTGCTGTCTCTCGTTCTCTCTCGTTCTCTTGCTGTCTCTCGTTTGCTCTCGCTCTCTCGTTCTCTCTTGCTCTCTCGTTCTCTTGCTGTCTCTCGTTCTCTCTCGTTCTCTTGCTGTCTCTCGTTCTCGCTTGCGCTCCCGTTCTCTCTTGCTGTCTTTCGTTCTTCTGCTCACACATTCTCTCTCTCGCTCTCTCTCTCATTTTCTCTTGCACTCTCTATCTCGTTCTCTCTCGCTCTGTCGCCTGCTCTCTCTCTCTCTCTCTTTCTCTCTCTCTCTCTCTCTCTCTCTCTTTCTCTCTCTCTGTCTCTCTCTCTCTATCTAAACATCATTTCTTCATCTTTCAGAGACATTGGTTGATTTAGCGACACTGCTTTTTGGCACAGCAAGACCCTGCTGCACATTTTGAGTATATTAAAATCACAGTAAATTTACTAAACGTAATGAACTTATTTCGCGTTAATTTATAATAAGCTATTCTATTTTGCTATTTTTATCTTGGTAATCATTACTGTGTAAAAAAGGTCTTAATAAAGAATTAGTTTGAATAAGTCTTGAGCGTTGGCAAACAGGGTGTTTTTGCAGATTTGTGTTGTTGAAATAAACGTGGTTTGTCCAGGTTGTTTCCCATATGGGACATGTCAGGGATACTTCCATACTTCAGATCTGCAGAAAATAACAAAAACAAACCACAAAGTGGCTATCCAAGTAGGTTTTCCCTCAGAAACTCGAGTAAATGATTAGTGGAGTAGCAGTACTTCTGCTTATGTAGGAGTTTCGGTGGTCTTTCTGTCTCTGCTCTTGTTTGCTGAGTAGTGCTGAGCAGTTCAACTTCAACTTTATTGTCACGTGTATTCAGATTACAATGACATTCTTGTGCTCTGGCTGGCTCTGCCTCAACACAAGGACACAAGGACACACCATCCCTACACCAGACCTACATAGACCATGTACACACAACTCATACATGATATACACAATATAGAAACTACACAGTCACACAATAATGTAAGGTGCATATGGTGTGTCAGCTGTTCAGCAACCTGACTGGCTGTGGAAAGAAACTATACTGAGACGGGTGGTGTGTGATTTGATGCTCCGGTAACGTTTTTTAGATGGGAGGAGTGAGAACAGAACATGAGTTGGGTGGCTGGTGTCCTTAATGATGTTTTGGGCTTTCCTTTTGCAGCGAGTGGTGTAAATATTATGAAGTTGTGGCAGTTCCATGCCAATGATTTTTGCTGCTGTCTTTACCACCCCCCTTTTCTCCCCAGTTGTATCCGCCCAATTACCCCAGTCTTCCAAGCCATCCCGGTCGCTGCTCCACCCCTTCTGCTGATCCGGGGAGGGCTGCAGACTACCACATGCCTCCTCCCATACATGTGGAGCTGCTTCTTTTCACCTGACAGTGAGGAGATTTGCCAGTGGAGCGTAGCGCGTGGGAGGGTCACGCTATTGCCCCCAGTTCCCTCTTCCCCCAAACAGGCGCCCCGACCGACCAGAGGAGGCGCTAGTGCAGCGACCAGGACACATACCCACATCCGGCTTCCCACCTGCAGACACAGCCAGTTGTGTCCGTACAGACACCCGACCAAGCCGGAGGCAACACGGGGAGTCGATCCGGCGATCCCCGTGTTGGTAGGCAATGGAATAAGACCACCATGCTGCCCAGACGCCCATCTTTACAGTCCTTTGAAGCAGTCTGCAGTACTGAGCAGTCAGGTTGCCAAACCACACTGTGATACAGCCTGTCGAGACACTCTCCGTGGTAACTTTTCTCACACCTCCTGCTTAAAACCCAAAAAATCAGAAGTGATCGTGAGGCCCCGCTTTCACGGTCTGTATTCATACTGAAAGTCAAGATCAAGCGAGCTTTTGCCCTTCTTATCCACGGGAGGTTTCGGTCCTCCCGAGCTCACCTTAGGACACCTGCGTTACCGTTTGACAGGTGTACTGCCCCAGTCAAACTCCCCACCTGCCACTGTCCCCTGAGCGGGTTGCGACAGTTTGACACCTCTCATGTCTCTTCACCGTTGAAGACTAGAGTCGAGCTCAACAGGGTCTTCTTTCCCTGCTGATTCTGCCAGACCTTTTCCCTTGGCTGTGGTTTGGCAAGACCAGCGGTGGCTAACCATGTGCCATGGAGAGCCATGTGTACGCAGGTTTTCATTCCAGCCCGACTCTGCACCAGGTGATTTCCCTGATACATTCTTCCTCTCTGGTTGAAGGGTTGCTAATCGGTGAAATCACCTGGTGTGGAGTCCGGCTGGAATGAGAACCTGCAGACACATGGCTCTCCATGGCACATGGTTAGCCACCCCTGGGCTAGAGCCCTGGAAAGAGAGAGTTACGTCAACTCCGTAGACGTCAATGGGCCAATTATTTAACAGCAATGGCGGATCATGGGAGCCCCGGATAGGTCCAAACAGTGCGACCCGGGGCAATAGGGTTTCTATGGCGAAGGTATGTTTCTCGCATTAATCAAAGGTTAATTTACAGGTAAGAAGCTACAGTTGACATTTTAATGATGACCATTTTACAGGCGCGTTCGAATCAAATTAATGATGTAATTTAAAGCGCGATAGCTCGTCAATTTCAAACAAAATATTAGTTTTAATGTCTATATATAAATGTAAAAATCTGAAAATCTTGGTTAGTAGTTACCAGAAATCGCGGCTAAGCAGTTCATTTAGATGACCCGCCAAGCTTCGTTTGGAACTATTCGGCGGTCACATGAACCACGTGACCCTCTCGCGTTCTGACCCCTCATTGACGCAACTCTCTCTTTCTAGGGCTCTGCCCTGGGCTAGATAGCAGGTAGGGACAGTGGGAATCTCGTTCATCCATTCATGTGTGTCACTAATTAGATGACGAGGCATTTGGCTACCTTAAGCAAGTCCGGCTTACATCCGTGCTTCATTTGAATTTCTTCACTGGGACATTCAGAGCACTGGGCAGAAACCACATTGTGTCAACACCCGCCGCGGCCTTCGGGATGCTTTGTTTTAATTAAACAGTCGGGTCCCCCGGTCCTCACCAGTTCTAAGTTAGCTGCTAGGCGCCAGCTGACTATCATTTAGGTGCTAGATGCTAAGATTTGTTCGCCTTTCTCAGATCCTTGTCATAAAATGATACTTCAGGGGTTTTTTGGCTGCTGGTCAGACTCTGTAAACAGTTTTAGACACCACTTCAGGCTCTGAGAACTTGTAATGGGCATCCGTCATTATTTTTTAAGTTATAGATTAGTTTCCATTATCCGAACCACTTATCCTGCTCTCGAGGTTGCGGGGATGCTGGAGCCTATCCCACCCTGGACAGGCTGCCACACACACATTCACACCTCGGGACAATTTAGTACGGCCGAGTCACCTGACCTACATGTCTTTAGACTGTGGGAGGAAACCGGAGCCCCCGGAGGAAACCCACACAGACACGGGGAGAACATGCAAACTCCACACAGAGGACGACCCGGGACGACCCCCATGACTGGACTACCCCGGGGCTCGAACCCAGGGCCTTCTTGCTGTGCGGTGACCGGGCTAACCTCTGCGCCACCGTGATGCTTATAGATTAATTGATTAATCAATTTAAGATTAATCGATAATGAAAACAATTGTCAGTTGCAGCCTGAATTCAGATGGGCAGACATGTTGTGGGCGTCGTCATAGTTCAAAATGAAGGTAAAATAAAACGAGACGGGAATCTTTTCTCCATGGGGGAATGAAATGAGCTCCAGACCTCATAGACATTTAATCAACAGCCCCAGGTGCCGGGGTCCCTGCAGGGGACATTCTCATCGTGGGGCGAATTGAAAAGGAATTGCCACTACAGCTTGTTGGCTACAGACTTCCATTTGCTGTGTCTTGTCAACAGCAGAGGGGGGGAGGTTAAGTAATAGCATGGAAAGGTTTCACTGGAAATCTCTCTCACTCCCCTCTGCTGCTTTAAGAGGTCCCGGTTTACAGCCAACTCTGGGGTGAAATCCATTCAGTGCCCGGTCCGTTCAGGAGGGGGGGACGGTGAGGGAATTTAATGCACCCCCCCCCCCACTCCACCCCATAAAACTTGATGGAAAATGGACCGGCCCACCGAGCGAAAGTCACCTGTAGGCCGAGACCGTGATTCATTACAGCTGTATTACCAAAGTGTTACTGATGCAGTTTAATAACGGCTGCAGCACCTTCACAACAAACACACAACACACTCATACACACACACACACACACTCACGCATGCACATACACACATGCAAACTCACACAAACACATACACCAACACATTGAAAGTCAAAACCAGGACATCTAACACATCGGGGAGATCTGACCTATGACCCTCGTCTTCGCAACAAATGCCACAAATGTATGCATGCAAGCATACATTTGTCACACACACGTACGTATATGTACAGACATACTCACACACACTTATTTACACACACACATGAAGGCACAAACAGCTAGAGCTTTGACCTTCTGTGGGTTACATCAGTCTGTGTTGGCTCTCCAATACATCCCAAGTCTCCAGAACCAGGCCATGTTCCGCCACAGGTCAAAGCTGGGCGAAGAGGTCGTGGTTGCTGCTGTGTTTGACAAACTGAACATATTTGCTCAAAACTAGTCCTTCCCTTGAACATCGCAAGTGGAAGTCGAGATCTGAGGGCCTGTCACAGCAGATCCATTTTCTTTAAACCTCTGTTGGGCGAAGGTGCTCTCTGTTCGGCTGCTGTTTGGTTACAGAACGACTGGGAATAAAAGATTGAAACAGACGGTTCAGAAGAGAAAACACACAACTGAAATGTTGAGTGGAGAACGTAACGATATGAAGGTTTCTGTGGAAACACTCGCTGGGTTTGCCAACTCGTGAAAAAGGGTGTTCCTCAAGGAACCCCCTGGAGATCCCTCAAGAACCTCGAAAAGCTACTGGAGGCCTTTTTTGTTTTTTCTTTGAGACCCTCCAGAGCTGATCAATTTTTTACTCGATTAGTTTTGTTCTACGAAGTGCCCCCTCGTCTCTATAATATGTTTATTTCCATTTTGTGTGTGTGTGTGTGTGTGTGTGTGAGAGAGAGTGTGTTTGGGATCTGCATTGCTCACTGTTATATGACCTTTCAAGTGCTCTCTCTCTCTCTCTCTCTCTCTCTCTCTCTCTCGCTCTCGCTCTCTCTCGCTCGTTCTCACATTTTTACAATCAGGGCTGAAAATGAGTACTGTTCCAGCAATAATAGCTCACAACACGTTTGCCTCACACAAAACTCATTACAGAGTACGGCACAGATGTGCAGGGATGCACAGATTAACAAGCACACGCATATGCAATTTACCACGTGTACCAACGCCTGCAGGCATACATATTCATAGACACACACACACTTGCTTGCTTGCTGGTTGTCCATCGTGCCCGATGATGACCATCTTCTTCTATCTGTGGGTCCTTTGAGGACTCAGATAGCAGAAGATACCTGCGCAGAGATGGGTTTTAAAGTGGCATGGGGGGTGCGCTTCTCCCAACACCACATGACTTGATTGTAGAGGAGATGGATCCGATGGCAAGGGGGGTCCCTAGACGACCGGCACCTCCACACAACTGCGGGGGGCTGCCGGAAATCCAGTTTTTCGGAAACCGCCTCGAAGCGTGCCGCCACAGCTTGCTTTTCTGTTGGGGTGAGCTCCCTTAGCCTTATGTCTTCCAGACTCACCCACAAGGCAGCGGGGCAGTGGTTGATAGGTGCCAGGGCGTGTCCACCAGGGTGGGCCTGCACACCATATCTCTGGGGCCCACTGCTGCTCCAAGATCCCCTGCCCAGTTAGCCTGGGGCCGCAAGACCCCAGTTACCACGTGTGGCCACGGGGAGGCCTGGCAGGAGTCTTGGTGAAGGAGAGGCTATGTACTGGCAAGGGAAGGCTTACACGCTAGCATGCTGCCCTATTCGCCACAGAGGCTAGCCAGCGGCAGCAAGCTAAGGGCAGGAAGGACACAAGCGGGTTGGAAGAACACATGCACCTTCCCTCCAACTACACACTGCTGCACTAGACGCATCACCACACACACACACACACACACACACACATTCCCAGTCCAAACCAAACATTAGTAGTATGTAAGCATGGTGTCCAACTCAGTTTGCCGAATTACCTGATTAACATTTTCAATCTGGTGCTCTGTCCCCCTCCCCCATACTCCCACCCCCAACGCCAATCACTTCAGTATCTTTTAATGTGACCTGACGCCTCTGTTCTCCACTCCAAGAAAGTTGAATCAGTTCTTTTGGACACAAAGTTTGGCGGGAGAAACGTTTCATCACTGTTTAAGCGATCTCATCAGTCTCAGCTGACTGCAGGGATCCCCAACCTTATAAACAGCACAGTTGCATCACGACCGAAACTGGCGATGGGTTTCAAACCGGGGAGCCCATAGCGCACCCGTGTTTCTTCCTTGTATTGGAAGTACGTGAACTGAAGACGCAGCTTCAGGAGCAGACACATGGATCTCTGACTCCTTGGCTGTGACTAGTTCCACTAGCGGGACCTACCCTGGCCTGACAGCTAAATTCGGCCCCCTCAACGATGTCTTTTCCCGCCTGGGTGAGCTGTCTGGTAGACAGATTCTTCACCCACTTCTCAATATCGCCGGCATGTTTCTGGTGTTCGTCTGTCTGCCGACGTCTCCGGCTTGTACTCAGTAGGTCGAACTTCTTTTGCTGCCTCGTTTTCAACTTTCCATATGCTGAATATGGAGCTGCCAGGGAAGAGGAGAAGAGGAAGGCCAAAGAGGAGGTTTATGGATGTGGTGAGGGAGGACATGCAGGTGGCTGGTGTGACAGAGGAAGATGCAGAGGACAGGCGACCCCTAACGGGAGCAGCCGAAACTAGTAGTAGTAGTAGTAGTAGTACTAGTAGTAGTTTTCAACTTTCCATGTTGGGCTAGATGAGCCTCCTCCGTGAACTCGGTCACCTGTTGGAAAGTGGTCTCATCTAGACAAGATGTTGGGCCTTGTTCAGACCGCCAGCCCATATCTGTTTTTTTTTGGCATACCCAGGTTGTACCCAGATTGATTTTTAGAAAGTTTGGGCGGCAAAAAAGAAAAACCCGCATGAAATGCAGTTTTTGCAAATCGGTTCTGAATCACATCTGGAGGGGGTTTGAAAAGTGATTCGAAACAGATTTGTACAAGATGCATCTCGGTCCGGACACACTGACTGCCCAAATCAGATTTCAAACCGTCTCTCGCACCGTGCATCTTTCGCTGCCGTGACTGCAGCACAAAACATGGCGATGTATGGCAGCCTCCTCCATCGCCGAGTTGGTGTGGTGCGACGGAGGAGTTCTGCACCACGACTTGACAGCACGGTTGTTTGGAGGGCGAGATGATGGCTCTCCGTTTCTCATAGTGCCATGTTGGTAAACCGCGTCACCGGCGTACGTAGTCGCTCAAGTCTACATCGTTACCATAGCAACCTATGCGGCTAGGTTGGTGATGTCATACACACAAATCCTATCTGATCCCTTGCAAGTAACAGTGCGGACAGTCTGCCTTGCTGATTTGAGAAACAAATCAGATTTGCCCGCAGTCTGAACAAAGCCTTAGTTTCTGTCGGATCCGGTCCTCTTTGACTTTCAAAGCGCCGAGGGTAGAATTAGTTTGTCTCACCCATTCCTTCCACAGCCGGCTCTGTGCCTTCTGGAGGATCTTGCTAGGTCGGTGGCCCTTGACAAAAGATATCGTTTGCAGGCTCATAGATGTAATCCCGCTCTGTCTGCACTTGAGGCTGAGTCTCAGGTACTTCCTGTAATCTGCCGTTTTACGCGCCGTTTGCTTATACTCACAAGTTTAAGGCGATCCTCGCCGAAATCTGCAGTTATTCCCCAATCCTCTGTGAATAATACACGTGGCCATTGTAACTCTAATGCAACTAATGTAAGTCTTATGCAGCTGTGCTGTTTGTAAGTTTGGGAGTACCTTCAGTTTCTCCCACTAAGCTTTGTGTCCAGATGAACTGATTCACCTTTCTGGGCTTTTCTGCCTGGATTAATGAGCATGCATCAACACATCAGTTCTGTGCTGTTGAGGATGAACCACAAGTATGTGGATAGAGCCGCTGTAGAAGTCTTAACTGTTCACTGCACACCTGCTAAACATCCACGGCGCTTTGCTTCTTCTCTCTATGAGAAACCTGTTTGCAGAAAGTTTTTATGCGGAAGGTACAAGGAGACATTCGGCATCTACTGATACTAGAGGTGTTACGGTTTTGTAGAGATGTTTTCGTTGTTCCATGTCGGACCCAGAATGGCATTCTGCAGAGGCCATTTCTGTTACCCGAGACAGAATCATGAGGGATTTCAGTAATGGATATCACTAGAATGTGCAGCATTTTCTTTCTGATCCCCCCCTCCCCCTTTCCCCCCCCCAATTGTACCCATCCAATTACCCTAATCTTTTGAGCTGTCCCGGTCGCTGCTCCACCCCGTCTGCCGTTCGGGGGGGTGGGGGCTGCAGACTACCACATGCCTCCTCTGATACATGTGGAGTCTCCAGCCGCTTCTTTTCACCCGACAGTGAGGAGTTTCACCAGGGGGACGTAGCGTGTGGGAGGATCACACTATTCCCCCCCAGTTCCCCCTCCCCCCCGAACATGCGCCCCGACTGACCAGAGGAGGCGCTAGTGCAGCGACCAGGACACATACCCACCTCTGGCTTCCCTCCCGCAGACACAGCCAATTGTGTCTGTAGGGATGCCCGACCAAGCTGGAGGTAACCAGGGGATTTGAACCACCGATCCCCGTGTTGGTAGGCGACGAAATAAACTGCTACACCACCCAGAGGTCCATGCCCAGCTAATTTTAAAACCAGCATCACTTCTGTATAACAAAATAAGTGGATGGAGTTCTTCCCATGTAAAAGAAATGGTCAGAGATGGTTGATATATACTGTAGTTTTGTGCTATGGTTTTTTTTTTCAGATAATATCAGCCACCATTCAATTTTGATGCGCATCTCCTTCACTGACCACAACATGGATTCAGACATTTTTGGGGTTTTTTTTTCTGATTGGAAGAAGTCAAATTTCAGTACGAGCTGTAGGATCAGTGCAGGATGTAGCATATCAGCACCATATCAGATGTGGCGTCACTGGGTGTGACATCAATGTAAAACCAGTCACTGAATGCCAACATCATGAAGACCTCCCACTGCTACGACCTGGCTGCGTTCAGCATGGTTATCGAATGCTGCTGAAAATCCAGAAATGGGACACGGTTTGGACCCGTTTCCCACCAAACGTTTTGCTTGCGGAAATGCCACTTTGGCCTTGCTGTGGAAAAGCACCATTGGTTTGGTATCCACCTCTGGTGGCCCTGTCACCACCCGCCTCAAAATGGCCCCTCCATAGTACAGCCGCCTGTGGTTGTCCCCGTCATGAGAGGGTGGTTTATCATCCAGCTTAATTCTATTTATGAATTGTAAGATGATATATGTAAGAGTGTGAGCACTGGAATATTGGTTTGGCTCTGGATTTAACCTAGCCCTGAGACCTTGCCGGCTAACGGTTATGAATTATTGACAGGTAGCAGGTACGCTACAGGGGACGACCGATTGATTGTGATATTTTTATGGTCTTTATCCTCGCTGCCTTTTTTTCTACCTGTCTTATTGTCTTCTGGGCCAAGGCGCCCAAGGCATTTAATCAGCGCTGAAGGATTCCTACCTCTTGCTGAAGTAGAAATAGTTCAGTTTTTACGACTTCAGTCCCAGCGGCGGACACAAGTTTAAGAGTAAAACATGGTTTGTATGGCGTGAATATGTGGTGTTGCTGACATTTCTGGGAACGCCGCCTGCTTCATTAAAAGCCTCGTCTGATATGTAAGTCGCATGTGAGCGACAGCTCAGTTCAAGCTCACGTTGCTCACACAATCATGCGTTGTGGGAGGCACAGGGAAATGCATAGGAGCATGCTCAAGCGACTTAGCGGAGAAATACCAAGGATAAAACAGAACTAAAAGACAATAAAATAAAGATGAGGTAGAATGTGCCATATAAGTGTCTGAAAACTATTCCGGGGGCTCGAGAGTTCTTAGGAGGATGAATAAATACGGCAAACAAATGATGTGTGTCGAGGCTTGTGACACACAAGACGTCACGACAAGGAAATAAAACTCCTCACAATGCGATATATGATTTCATACAACACTCAAAAATTGAATTTCCCCTTAATATTTATGGTTTGCAAGGTACTATGATATTAGCATGTGTGCAATGAGAAAGTAAAAACATGAATAGAGAGGTGCAATGTAATGAAGATGGATGTGTGATGTTCCCGTGCATGCATTTACTCTGCCTTTTTCTCACCTCAGTACTTTTTAACACGAGTTCATTATTGATTATAATCAATAATTGACCAAGTAATTGGATTGGCAGTGTTGAATTCTGGCCCTCTGTCTATTTGTTCCTTGGCAAAAGAGGACGCTTCTCTTTAAATGGTATCCTGCCCAAACTGTACTTCATGTAGTTTGTGAGGAAGGAAGTCTTATCAATCTTCTTTTGTCTTTTGCTCTGTATGAGTCCACTTTTTGCTGCACGGCTCAATTTCCCAACCGGGCTGCGCAAAATTTATCTTATTTTATCCTTCGGCATTTCTTATTGAATATTATACAGTGATGATCGAATATCATACGGTTGTTACTATACACCGCATACAAAGTTTGATGTCTCTCAACCAATTCATTCTGGACTGTTTCTCTAGATTTCAGAAGGCTGAAAAGAGAACAGGACTTCATATTTCCAAATAATTTCCCCCAGGGTTGGAGCAAAACTTTCAGAAAAGTTCAGCGAGCAGTAAAATGTGGGGCTGGTCTATCCATCTATCCATCCATCCATCCATCCATCCATCCATCCATGTATTTCATTTGAATGAATATGCACATCCATCCATCCATTTCATTCGACTGACTACGCAGGACGGGGGCCCGAGCTCACTGCCGTTTGCATCCATTTTTCAGCTGTCGGCATCAAACTGAGCTGTGGGTGTATCAGCAGATAATGTGAGCGGGTGGTGGTTTTCGTTGTGGCCGTGAATCATTTCGTCTGCCTCCCGGCGGTATTTCAAATGTCTGTCTGTGCTTTTGTCTTTGGCAGAACAACACATCGTGGAGACTCCAGTCCTGCCAGGAGTGTACCTGCTATGGTGAGATAGCCATCTGCCGGCCCACACACTGCACCAACCCACAGTGTGACTTCCACCGGGTAAGATGTGAAAAACTTGAAGACCACAGGAAATAAAAGCCGGCTTTTTTCCCCCCTTGTTTACCTCGTTAGCCCATTTCCCAGTCTTATTATGCACCAATTCAACAAAGTATGGCAAAAAAAAATCACACAACTTTTTGTGATCGAGTCTGAGCCGGTGGGTGAGCGTTACAACATTAGCAGTAATGGTCCTCCACGATAGTATGTAGGCTAACGTTAGCATCCATTTCTGTGTTACTGCAACTCTTGACGCCTGTTATGCTGCGCCCACTTTTGCACCAATCCGATCAAATCCTGAAGGATCAAATGAAATCCCTCCCTACATTTTGTTCTGCCCTAATATCCTGTTTTACTTGGAAATACTTGACATTACGGAAGCAAAATACACAGTGAATGCTGTTTCGCGCTGTCTTTAAAGGTAACACCTTCTGTGAAACTGTTATGGAGGTTTCTGTACAGATGGGTGACAAATGAAAGGAAAAACCTGAATGCTTGACCCTTACAGTGAGGTGGTCCGGGGGCACTCATGTTGTAGGTGGCACTTTCTGGCATGGTTTGGGGTTCAGTTGTCCCCTTAGAGGTAAGGGTCACTGCAAATCAATACAGCATTATTCGGAGGGATAACCTTTATCCCATGATGAAACATTTCTATCCTGATGGGAGTGGTCTCTTCCAGGATGACAATGCCCCCATCCACAGGGCACGAGGGGTCACTGAATGGTTTGATGAGTATGAAAATGATGTGAATCATATGCTATGGCCTTTGCAGTCACCAGATCTCAACCCAATTGAACACCTATGGGAGATTTTGGACTGACGTGTTAGACAGCGCTTTCCACCACCATCATCAAAACACCAAATGAGGGAATATCTTTTGGATGGATGGTGTTCCATCCATACAGTAGAGTTCAGAGACTTGTAGAACCTATGACAAGGAGCACTGAAGATGTTCGGGAGGCTTGTGGTGACCCATCGCCTTACTAAGACATTTACGTATATACGTACACATGTATGTATTCAAACCCTCGCCGGAGATCAAGGGTTCAAACCTCAGCTGGGACGAGTCCGTGGCTTAGACTCCTAATGCTATACAAGCCAACTACCTCAGACATGAGTGAGAGTAATACGAATAGTCATACTGGCTCAGACATGGCCTGGGTTAAAAAGGTTCGCGTCAGGTGTTAGGGAACCAGGTCAACCTGTTGAGAAATGGGCTACTGGGACAGGATATTCATGGACAAGGGCTGAGAACCTGGAACTGATGGAATGCTACTATAACAGCAGACCCCAGGAGGGGCTATATGAAGCAGATGTGGGGACTGTGGAACAGTAGGAGACCTACTTCCGCACTGACTTAGGAGCAGCTAGTGGCTTAATCCTCGAACATCAATAGAAGGAAACTGCTGTCACAACGTGAGATGGAGAGGCTTCAGCAGGATGACTATACAATTCAGCACCCTGAATGGCCACCCACTAGGCAGGAGATACATGAGGACAGACACCAACCAGCTGAAACAATCCTCCAAGCCATGACAGCTGAAGCTACTGAGGTTGGACTGAGAATCATGGCCAGTCTAAAGACAGGCATGGCTTCCATAACTCAGTGACAAAGTACTGGTTACTGGAGTAAGCACTCAACATAGATTGAAAAATTCACTATGTTTTGGTGATGGTGCAATAAATTAAAAAACGAGAGTTTATCTGGTTGTTTGTGAAGAGGAAGAAGAGGAGGCTACACCAATATACTTTGATCCAATGTACAGAAAAAGTGAATAGATGGAGCGGTCATTTATCTTTTTTTTAAGTTCAGCATGTTGCTAATTTTTTTCTATTTTAATATTACAATCAGAAGTAAGGAAACGTGAGTCTGTTGTTTAGTCCGTCAATCGGAGGTCACGTCTCGACACAAAGGTCAACTCTGGGTCAGATGGTTTGGTCCAGGATTTTTGGATAAGCAGATAAGAATTTTACACTGAACCATCAGATTATAAAACCTCAGTATTTTTATTCTATTTGACACTGAACCATTAGATTAACCTAACGACACCTCCTGACGCTGAGCTGAGGTCTGTATCTCTGTCCCAGCGATGGCCGGCCTCTCTCTTCAGGATCCTTTACTCCTCATTCCCGGGGACAAACCCTTCCACTCCATCAACAGGAATCAATGAACTAACGGGGCTGTTCAGCAGTAAAACCTGCCGATTGAGTGGTTTAATTTGCAACAGCGACAGTCGGCGGGAGGGCGTTGGTGCCGGCTAATTTTTCGTTCATTGGAATTCACTGGGAGCCATTTCTAGACCTCATTTCCACGCTTCCTCCATTCATTCGGCAAAGCCCCCACCTTCACCTTCTGCTTCTTAAACGCTATTTAGACGTCCAGCTGACAGTGAGACCCTTAAAAGCCAATCTGAGCCCAGAGCCAAGGTAACAATCGATGTCTGATGAATTCCACTCCGCTAGCTAGCAGTCCAGTGTTAATTACAAGCTAGCTGTCACGCTCACCAAACCGTGCCTGCCTTCATTCTAAGATGCTCTTAAAAAGTGATGCTCTCTCACATCTGCTGTGTGGTGAAGCAGCGTATCAGTTTTATTTTGTTTCTTTTTTCTCATCCTTTCTCTGTTGTACTTTTTTTGAGACATTATCGGCAAGCTGATTTTCTCTTCAGAAAATGTTTTATCTGTTCCTCCCGGATTTTACCTGAGACAGATTTGGTATGTTCTTACTATCAGCAGCCGTATTAGCAGTCTTTCTCTTCAGCGTCCTTGTCTTGGACATCTGCCCATCTTTTTTATTTTCTCCCCAGTTGTATTTAGCCAATTACTCCACTCTTCAAAGCCGTCTCGGTCGCTGCTTCACCCCCTCTGCCAATCCAGAGAGGGCTGCAGACTACCACATGCCTCCTCCCATACATGTGGAGTCGCCAGCCGCTCCTTTTCACCTGACGGTGAGGAGTTTCACCAGGGGGACGTAGCACATGGGAGATCACACTGTCCCCCCCTGAACAGGCGCCCCGACCGACCAGAGGTGGCGCTAGTGCAGCGACCAGGACACATACCCACATCCGGCTTCCCACCCGTAGACACAGCCAATTGTGTTTGTAGGGACGCCCGACCAAGCCGGAGGTAACACGGGGATTCGAACCGGCGATCCCTGTGTTGGTAGGCAACAGAATAGACCGCCACGCCACCCTGATGGCCCATCTGCCCATCTTCTCTCGCCTTTCTCTCCATGTCAAGTTCCAACTGCTCCAAAATCTGGCCAAAGTTCCTGCAAGCTATCATCCCAGCAGTGCCAGTAAAGATCAGTAACACGACAGTGTGTTAAATCTGGAATCCATGACTTCTTTCTCATTTGAAAGAGGTTATTTTATCAAATTGAAATGCGATCCATAATTTGGATTACTGGTGCAAGTTTTATGGCAACGCACGCTCTTTACTATTGGAGCCCGAATCAACATCAACATCTGCTGTTTCTGAGTTTCCACACAAAGCTTTTACATTCCAGCCATTTAACTTGGGTGGGCAGTGCCTGCGATGGTTTATTCACTTCCGTGTCTTCTCTGACAGCAGACGAGGACAATGAGAGAGACAGAAAAACTCTCTGATGAAGAAATCTGTGAGTTTTATTGGCTGAATTTGGCCCGTTACATTAGTTCCAGTTACACATAACCTCTAACGACGTACACGGCAAGAGAAAAGAAGGGCACATTGGGCATCCGGGTAGCGTAGCGGTCTATTCTGTTGTGTTCTGTTGGTCGGGCGTCCCTACACACACAATTGGTCGCTACACTAGCGCCTCCTTTGGTCGGTCAGGGCGCCTGTTTGGGGGGGGGGACTGGGGGGAATAGCGTGATCCTCCCACGCGCTACGTCCCCCTGGCGAAACTCCTCACTGTCAGGTGAAAAGAAGCGGCTGGCGACCCCATGTTTATCGGAGGAAACGTGGTAGTCTGCAGCCCTCCGTGGACCGGCGGAGGAGGTGGAGCAGCAACCGTGACAGCTTGGAAGGGTGGAGTAAACATAGCTGATTCCAGATTGACGTGTGAACAGTAAGAGGTGTAACACAATGAGTGTGTGTGCGATGAGACCTTACTGTGAGGGAGGAAGCATGCAGTCATGTTGTGCAGGAGCTGTTGCATCCGGACTACTGCACTGGTCAGTGTTTGGCCTCGGGAGGTGCAGGGCTGCAGAGAGGATGAGGGGGGGAACGCGGAGACGAAGAGAGAGTTGAGGTTTTGCAGCGCCGGCGTTGTTTAGGTTCGGTTGGTTTGACGTCTGGTTTACTTTCACACAGCGGCGGGCAGGGACACACGTTTACCCCCGCTGTCAAACTTTCCCCGGCGTGATTTAGACACCCGCCGGGGGATGAATGTCGGATGGTAACGAAGTCTAAACGCTCAGTCGACATCCACCCGTCCTGTTCAACCACCAGCAGCCACACGCCGAACAGCCTCTCCTTCATTTTCTCTTCATGAAAGCAGAAGGAAACACACTTCTGGGCTGTTAAGGTTGGTTTTACCGTGTGTTTGTCCGGGCCGAGTGTTGATGCGCCATTTTCCCCCCTCAGTCTTCATTTGTCCTGTTTTCTTTTTCTTCCCCCTTTTCTCCCCAATTGTATCCGGCCAATAACCCCACTCTTCTGAGCCGTCCCGGTCGCTGCTCCACCCCGTCTGTCGGTGCAGGGAGGGCTGCAGACTACCACGTGCCTCCTCCCATACATGTGGCGTCACCAGCCGCCTCTTTTCACCTGACAGTGAGGAGTTTCCCAGGGGGACATAATGCATGGGAGGATCACGCTATTCCTCCCTCCCCCAGTTCCCCCGCCCCCGCTCCGGAACAGGCGCCCTGACCGACCAGAGGTGGCGCTAGTGCAGCGACCAGGACACATACCCACATCCGGCTTCCCACCCGCAGACACGGCCAATTGTGTCTGTAGGGACGCCCGACCAAGCCGGAGGTAACACGGGGATTCGAACCGGCGGTCCCTGTGTTGGTAGGCAACGGAATAGACCGCCACGCCACCCGGACGCCCTATTTGTTGTGTTTTCTCATCTGGTGTGTGTTTTTGTTAAGTTTCATCGCTTTATCAGTGAAGATGAGATGTTTTAATGAGCTTATCTCAGTTCTCACATCTCAAACAGTCTTTTGTTTTTGTCGTATGTGCTGCCGTTGTCATTAGAGACTAACAATCCCTCTTATCCCTGTGTTTTCCATTCCTGCCTAGCGTGGGCAGTGTGACGGCCGGCCGGCCCGTCTGCCAGTCACACCCGATGGAGTCCTGATAGAGATGTTATTGTTGTTGTTGTTGTCGTCGTCTGTTTCATGGCGGCGGTGGCGGTGTGGCCCCCGTTTGGCCATCCACGTTAATTTCCACGGAAATAGACGGACTCCGTGATCCAGGACACCAGCCACCCCGCTCATGTTCTGTCCTCGCTCCTTCCATCTACTAAAAGACGCTAGCGGAGCGTCGGATCACACACCGCCCGTCTTAGTAGCAGCTTCTCTCCACAGACAGTCAGGTTCTGAACAACTGACACACCCACAACTGCCTTACATTGTTGTGTTACTGTGTACTTTCTGTATTGTGTATATAATGTATGAATTCTGTGTACGTAGTCTGTGTAGGTCTGGTGTAGGGAAGTGTGTCCTTGTGTCGAGGCAGAGCCGGAGCACAAGAACGCCGTCGTATTCGAAATATACGTGACAGTAAAGTTGAACTTGAACTTGAGTTCGTCGGGTTTTGTATTCACACCAGCACCAAGGAGCTCATACCTTATTCTGTGTGTGTGTGTGTGTGTGTGTGTGTGTGTGTGTGTCTCCATAGGGCGAGAGACTGAGAATCCCTGCCGGCCGGTGCTGTCCGGAGTGTGTGTCTCCCTCCCAGGGCTCCTGTCAGTACCAAGGAATTGTTTATGGAGTGAGTAAAAAAAACCAGATCCTTCGTCCTTCTCTTCCCAGAGCAAAGCAACACTTGGTCTTTATCCACACCGACTTCTTCTGCGAGGCTGCTTTCAGACACACATTTCATACATTTTAGTAACAGTCGGTGTGTTCACATGCAGTTAAGCGGAGCTACGGTTACGGCTCGACTAGGCCATGTAACTGGACTACTGTCGTTGGCCCAGTAGACAAGAACCGGGGGAGAATCGATTTATTGACAGAAGTATGTCCCACCCCGGTACAGTAGGTGGCGATATGCCCCCTTTCAGCTGGTTGCTGGTGGACCTTCTTCCGGCTGACCTATCGCGTCACATACCAAACAAGTTAGCAAGCCATGTACTTCAGGATATCCACCTCCTTTAGCTGACACGACATAAAGTTTGTCTCCTCGTCTGTCCAGAAATGCGTGGTTCTCGCTCCAGCACTCGCCATGTTGAGACGACGCTGTTCCACTTCCGAGTGAAAGACCGCCGCGGTAACTATGGATCATGCGCAGAACGCCTAGGCCAGTTCGGGGCCGATTGAAGCGTATACAGGCCGGAGTAAATCCATCCCCAACCGCGTTGTCTAGGTGTGTTAGTTAGTACGATTTCAGTCGTACTGTGTATTTTAAAAGTCCAGTTTCAGTCGGACTAACACAGTAAACCGACCTTTTCTAACATCGTGTAAACGTAGCCGGTGTCAGAAATACACTTTCGGCGCCACCGGTGGTTTTCCCTCTTCGCACATAAGATTCTGTCTGTACCACTAACACGGTGTTTATTCACACATGACATGACATTGTCTTCCGTCTTGTTTCCTGTTCATGTAGATGGCCTTTTACAGTGGTCTTTGTTGGTCCACCAATCAGAAATAAGGTAATGCCGGTCCGTAGTCCAGCTGATCAGTCAGAAGTAACATTACTGCGTGGTCCACCAATCAGAAATAAGGTAATGCCGGTCCGTAGTCCAGCTGATCAGTCAGAAGTAACATTACTGCGTGGTCCACCAATCAGAAATAAGGTAATGCCGGTCCGTAGTCCAGCTGATCAGTCAGAAGTAACATTACTGCGTGGTCCACCAGTCAGAAATAAGGTAATGCCGGTCCGTAGTCCAGCTGATCAGTCAGAAGTAACATTACTGCGTGGTCCACCAATCAGAAATAAGGTAATGCCGGTCCGTAGTCCAGCCGATCAGTCAGAAGTAACATTACTGCGTGGTCCACCAATCAGAAATAAGGTAATGCCGGTCCGTAGTCCAGCCGATCAGTCAGAAGTAACATTACTGCGTGGTCCACCAGTCAGAAATAAGGTAATGCCGGTCCGTAGTCCAGCTGATCAGTCAGAAGTAACATTACTGCGTGGTCCACCAATCAGAAGTAAGGTAATGCCGGTCCATAGTCCAGCTGATCAGTCAGAAGTAACATTACTGCGTGGTCCACCAGTCAGAAATAAGGTAATGCCGGTCCGTAGTCCAGCTGATCAGTCAGAAGTAACATACCATTATACTCAAAACTGTAGTTGGCTCCACCGTTCGGAGAGCACGTATTAACCCAAGGGGGACGCCAGGGGGGCGTAGTGTCGCTGGAAGCTGGAGCCTATCCCAGCGGTCATTGGGCGGCAGGCGGGGAGACACCCTGGACAGGCCACCAGACCATCACAGGGCCGACACAGTCCCACCTAGAGACAATGTAGTACGGCTGATTCCCCTGACCTACATGTCTTTGGACTGTGGGAGGAAACCGGAGCATCCGGAGGAAACCCACGCAGACACGGGGACAACATGCAAACTCCACACAGAGGACGACCCCCCCAAGGTTGGACTACCCCGCGGCTCGAACCCAGGACCACCTCGCTGTGAGACCACTGCACTAACCACTGCGCCACCGTGCCACCCTGCAACATGAATATTGTAGCTAAATGTTGGAGATAGAGATGTGCTGCTTCATTTGCCGGGTGGTGCTTTCACCATCAGCAGATCTGCATTCACGTGAGCCGCTGTTTGGCTCCGATGCAGCATTCCTCTGTTTTGTTGAGATGTTAGTTTAAAGACTTGCTCCAGTCGGTGCCACCCCGCCACCCCACCCTTCACTAAAGAACAACCGGTTTCTTGTTAGGCCGCTATTGAAGAGCCTCTCAAGAGCCGCTGCCATGGCAGCCATGTTGGACAGCCCTCCTCCTCCTCCTCCTCCAGAACAAGTCTGTTTTTGTCTCGGTTTTTGGGGTCTCTATTGGTGTCGCCTCACTGCTGAAGTGGCGCTTTACAACCGGCCCTTCTGAGAGGAGACGGTGTGTGTTTTTTCCGGAAGGGTCCGGCCTTTTCGACGATGCCAGTCTTGTCATTGAAGAGGTTCCGCCATTTTACTGGATGACGGCTAAACTACCGCCGATCCTTCACTTACCACGCTCGCCACCGGCGAGATGATGAGAAAGAACATCTGGTTGGTTTGTCTTTCACATCCAGCATGAATCAGCAGCCTTAACCCCTTCTTCTTCCAGTTGTACCCAGCCAATTACCCCCGCTCTTCCGAGCCGTCCCGGTCGCTGCTCCACCCCCTCTGCTGATCCGGGGAGGGCTGCAGCCTCCTCCCATACATGTGGAGTCACCAGCCGCTTCTTTTCACCTGACAGTGAGGCGTTTCACCAGGGGGACGTAGCACGTGGGAGGATCACGCTATTCCCTCCACCCCGAACAGGTGCCGCGACTGACCAGAAGGGGCGCTAGTGCGGCGACCAGGACACATACCCGCAGACACGGCCAGCTGTGTCTGCAGGGACGCCCGACCAAGCAGGAGGCAACACGGGGATTCGAACCGGCGATCCCCGTGTTGGTAGGCAGCGGAATAGACCGCCACGCCACCCGGATGCCCCAGGCGGCACAGTCTTGTTATGAAGGGTTAAGGTTTTTTTATTTGCCTCGTAATGAAAACTTCAAATGTTCTTCTTTGTGTGTCACGTATCCCCCTTTCAACTACGATTTTTGCAGTCAGTCTTGGCCTCTCTTCTTTACCGCTCCTGGTGTTTCTGTCTGGACTCATCCGACCTCCATCTTTCCTTCCATCCCCATGACGCCATTACTATTCCATCCTGCCTCTTCTCTGCCCCGCTGCTCCTGGCAGTAGGACATGATGTAATAGTTTATTTCTCTCTCTCCCTCTCCCTCCCCCCCCCCTGAATTCCACTATCTGTTTTAGTCCGTCTCTGTCGGTTTCTTCCTCTGTAGCTGCATCCACCCCTCTCTCTCTCTCGTTCTCTGTGGTTGTGTTACTGTGTGTAACCCTCTGTCTCTGTCTGGTTCCCACAGGACGACAGCCAGTGGGGTCCCTCCCAGTGCTCGGTGTGTGTGTGTTCAGGGGGCGCCGTGTCCTGCTCCGCTCGCCCCTGCCCGCCCATTCACTGCCCCGCAGACCAAAGCCCCTTCACCCCGGATGGGGAGTGTTGCCCCAAGTGTGCGCGCCATGGGGGTGAGCACAGTGCCAACAGATTTAACACACAGCCTCTGTTGCCCTGTGTGTGTGTGTGTGTGTGTGTGTGTGTGTGTGTGTGTGTGTGTGTGCGTGGATGCGCATGTGGTGATTGAACCCTCTCTCTCCATCCCCTTTTTTTCCACCACATGGTACCGGCTCAGCTCAAGTCTACTCTATTTGACTCTACTCGCTTTACTTTCTGGGATCTGGTTTTCCACTGAAGATAGTCCCCCCTCGCTGCGAAGCTCCGCTGGTCATTTGTGGGCATGTTGACTCATTTTTTTTTTTTTGTGAAGATTTTATTCATATTTAAGTAAATATATATTTACTTATATCTATATCTTATTTATTTTATATATTTATTTATAGTGGTATTTTCGTGTAACCTTTTAGTATCGGCTCAGCTCACTTGGAACCTCGACAGAGGTGGTACCAAAAAAAGTACCTGGTACCAGGTACCATCCCTGACTTTTGCCCGATGGAAAACCAAACAAAGCAAGTTGAGTCGAGTCGAGCTGATGCCATGCAGTGGAAAAGGGGCATTTGTCCCTCTTTGTATCGCACTCGTGTGGGTATCTGCACAAGTGAGCACATGTGGACATGATTACAGTCTGGTGTTTTGGGCCATTCAGCATTTGCAACAAAGCAATTTGAAATTAAATGCCTTTATATGTAAAAGACACCGTTGTTAAGCTGAGTCCAACAGTGGTCCCGTGTCCAAAATCTACTACGTGTAGCCAGTGAGTGAGATGACGTCATAACTGATATGTATGATGGAAAAACTATGAAAATAAGTCCCAGGATGTAAAAAACTGACCATATTTCATCATTACGTTGAGTGTAGTGTTTCTTTCCAGCTAGCTAGCTTGTTTCTGCCACTTCGCTGCTCCACCCCCTCTGCCGATCCGGGGAGGGCTGCAGACTACCACATGTCTTCTCCGACAGTTGGAGTCGCCAGCCGCTTCTTTTCACCTGACAGTGAGGAGTTTCACCAGGGGGGCGTAGTACGTGGGAGGATCACACTATTCCCCCTAACCTCCTCCCCAGTTTGAGATACGTTATTGATTCCCGTAGGGAAATTACGCTCTGCGTTTCACCCATCCTAGCTGTGTAGCTCGGAGTAGTGGGCATCCACCGTGCAGCACCCGTTCAACTCCAGTTCATCTTGCCATGCCCCCCCGGTCAGGGGCAGGTGCCCCGCCCGACCAGAGGAGGCGCAATTGCAGCGACCAGGACACATACCCACATCCGGCTTCCCACCCGCAGACATGGCTAATTGTGTCTGTGGGGACACCTGACCAAGCTGGAGGCAACGGGGATTCGAACCGGCGATCCCCGTGTTGGTAGGCAACGGAATAGACCGCTATGCTACCCGGATGCCCGTTTCTGCCACATTTGTGGGAATTTGGGCTGTATGAATAGAGAGAGGGGCATCAGGTCCGTCCTTGGCCCAACTCACCTACCAGGGCTTACTCCACCGGGCCTTCATGTGCAACTCCTGATAGGGGACCAGGCTCCAGGATGGAGCCCTGGTATCCCTGCATGAAGGACATGTCCCCACATCTGTTCAGAGATGTAAGACGAGTTATTTTAAACCACTGTCTCTTGCTCCTTGGATGGATGGATGAATGGATGGAGGTACACGAGCCTCGCCAACTCTGCCAACAACGGTCCAAGAGGGCCAAGACCACCAAATTGCGACTAAGCGCTCATTTTTAAATGAGCTTTTTATTCGTGTGTCTTGTTTTGTGGCACCTCTGCAGTATCAACCTGCTTCAAGGACACTCCTCCGTTCGTGTCCTGTGGTATCGGCCCCACAGAAGACGGGTATTTCTATTTGCACCACCAGTTAATTGGTGTGGCGGTGTTATTGTGTGGGTCTTTAAAATCTCAAGGTGGGCATAGCGCTGTGATTTCTAAAGGAACACGAGACACCAGTGAGTGCTGCAACACTCCGTGTGCTCCACTTTCACTCAAACACGTAAAAACGCAAACACACACACATTCACATGTTGCCACATGCACAAAAACACACTGCAAACATGCACGCACACACACACACAACGTACACACTCGGACACAAAAAACAAACAAACAAAAGAATAAACACTCCAAACAGACACAGATGCACACATACAGGTTAACCTATTTACACATACACAAAAACACACAAACACATACATGCACAAACGTTCAGCAAAAACACACACAAACCGATACACGCATGAAACAACCACACAAACACAACAGCGAGCAACTCTGGGAAGTCAGCGCAGGAAGAGGAGCTGCAGAGCGTTTGTGTTCAGGTTCAGGCTGTTGCGGCGTAGGAGGAGAAGTAGTCCACATCCTCCTCGTCCTTCATTATGAATGTGCTCTGCTCCTGCTGTGCGTTATGGCAGAACTCCAGCCTGAGCCGGGAATCCCCCTGACAAGTGAACGCCGCCGCCGCCGCCGCCGCCGCCGCCGCAGGCCCAGCCACCATCAATCACTGCCTGCGCTTCTCTTCATACATGCCAGACTCTCTGCAAGTCGGCCATCAGGTGTCGAAGATTGCACCTTTTTCTGTTTGCGTGGTAACTGTTGTACACGAACACCCCCCCCCCCCCCGTACTGTGTCTTCGGACTGGAAAATGTGTTTTCCAGTCTCGTTTGTCTTTCAGTCTGCTAGCTACCGTTCTGATTCCTACAGCTCCCCGAGACTAAAAACCAGCAAACATGTTTTTTTTGGGGGGGGGGGGGGTTGCATTTTTTTTCTCCCGTTTTTCCCCAATTGTACCCAGCCAATTACCCCACTCTTCCGAGCCATCCTAGTCGCTGCTCCACCCCCTCTGCCGATCCGGGGGTGGGGGGTGGGGCTGCAGACTACCACGTGCCTCCTCTGATACATGTGGAGTCACCACATATATCTTTTCACCTGACAGTGAGGAGTTTCACCAGGGGGACGTAGCACATGGGAGGCTCACGCTACCCCCCCTCCCCCTACACACAGGTGCCTCGACCGACCAGAGGAGGCGCTATTGCAGTGACCAGGACGCACACCCACGTCCAGTTTCACACCTGCAGACACAGCCGATTGTGTCTGTAGGGATGCCCGACCAAGCTGGAGGCAACTCGGGGATTCGAACCGGTGACCCTTGTGTTGGTAGGCAACACAGTAGACTGCTACGCCGCCCGGACGCCCACATACCTACTCACGTATATAGAAATTTGCATGTATACATCCATATTTACATATGAACATACATGCCAACAGCAGCAAAGAAGAGGGGGGGGGGCTGTTTCCATGGAGCCCTGATCTGTGCTGGCCCCCTAAGGGACTGGGTTCTGCCGAGCGGGGCCCTGACATGCCGGCTTGCATGGCTGTGTGTCTCTGTGACGTGCTGTGAACTTTTAGTGAGCCGTCTTCCTCAAATAAACGAAGCTGGAATGAGTGCGTGCGGGGGGTGGACGCTCCATTAGGTGATTCCTGACACTAATTAGGACTTCCAGCTGCTCCGCTGCTCTCTGGTTGTTAGCAGCTAATTAGCAACCTGTTTCTTCTTCTCTGACTGTGAAATATCGTCACATATTATCTCAATGTTATTTTAGAAGTCAGCAAAGTACCTGATGCACATTTTACTCTTGCCTATGTGTGTTGTTCTGTGTGTGTGTGTGTGTGTGTGTGTGTGTGTGTGTGTGTGTGTGAACAGAGTCCTGTAGCTGGCATGGTGAGGTGTACAGGGATGGAGAAGAGTGGCGGTCCGGTTTGTGTTCCAGGTGTGTGTGTGCCAACGGGAACGTCCAGTGTTCTGCCGTGGAGTGTCAACCGGTGGCCTGCAAACCCGTGAGTACTGCAGTGTGACACACAATATATACTGGACACACAACATCGCACACACACACACACAACATCACACACACACACACACACACACACACACACCTGGTCTGACAGTGTTGCATCTCTTTCCAGAATGAGAACTTGGTGATCCAGCCTGGGCAGTGCTGTCCACAGTGTGTCTCTAACCCCTGTCTGTCTGCTGGAAAACAATACCAGGTACATCTGTCTGTCTGTCTGTCTGTCTCTGTTTCTCTGTGTCTGTCTGTCTGCCTGTCTCTGTTTGTCTGTCTGTCTTTCTCTGTCTCTCTCTCTGGCTGTCTGTCTGTCTCCGTTTCTCTGTGTCTGTCTGTCTGTCTGTCTCTGTTTCTCTGTGTCTGTCTGTCTGCCTGTCTCTGTTTGTCTGTCTGTCTGTCTCTGTTTCTGTGTCTGTCTGTCTGCCTGTCTCTGTTTCTCTGTGTCTGTCTGTCTCCCTGTCTCTGTTTGTCTCTCTGTCTTTCTCTGTCTCTCTCTCTGGCTGTCTGTCTGTCTGTCTCTGTTTCTCTGGCTGTCTGTCTGTCTCCCTGTCTCTGTCTGTCTGTCTGTCTGTCTCTGTTTCTGTGTCTGTCTGTCTGTCTGTCTGTCTCTGTTTCTCTGTGTCTGTCTGTCTCCCTGTCTCTGTTTGTCTGTCTGTCTGTCTCTGTTTCTGTGTCTGTCTGTCTGCCTGTCTCTGTTTGTCTGTCTGTCTGTCTCTGTTTCTGTGTCTGTCTGTCTCCCTGTCTCTGTTTGTTTGTCCGTCTGTCTGTCTCTGTTTCTGTGTCTGTCTGTCTGCCTGTCTCTGTTTGTCTGTCTGTCTTTCTCTGTCTCTCTCTCTGGCTGTCTGTCTGTCTGTCTGTATGTCTGTGTGTCTGTCTCTGTCGCTCTGTCTGTCTGTGTCTGTCTGTGTCTGTCTCTCTGTCTCTATCTGTCTCTGTTTCTCCATCCGTGTCTTGTCTGTCTGTGTCTGTCTCTCTGTCAGTCTGTCTTTCTGTCTATCTCACTGTCTCTGTCTGTCTGTCTGTCCATCTTTCCTTTTGTCTGTCTGCTGGAAAACAGTACCAAGCAGATCTATTGGTCTATCTGTCTTATCTATCTGTCTTTCTCTGTCATTCCATTTGTTTTGCAGTTTGCAAGTTGTACCATGTCGGCCTTTGTGCGCACGCGCGCGTGTGTGTGTGCGCGCGCGCGTGCGATGCATGTGTTTAGATGTCAAGATAAAAATAATTCTCTCCTCTCTTCTCCTGTCTTATTCTAATCTACAACATCTCATCTACCCTGCACACCCTCTGTACAAACACACACATGCACACATACGCAAATACACACACACAAAATCACTCTCTCACATCCTCTCTGCCAAGTTTTCCCTTTGATCACAGAATCCCATTCTCTCTAATGCATGTTTGTGTCACACACACACACACACACACACACACACACAATCGTGCCAGTGGTGACATGACTTCGAATACATATTTTATCTCCAAGGTGTCAGATTTAAAAAGTGTAGGGGACATCTCAATTTATGTATTATTGCTGCGTTTGTCACACACACACACACACACACACACACACACACACACACACACACACACACACACACACACACACACACACACACACACAGGCCACAAACAAACACAAACACAGAAACATGCACACAGGCTGGAGGCCTGGCTTGCTGGTGGGCCGAGTGCGTAGTTAAACCAGTGTTCGGCGCTCCATTTCACCCGCCATCTGTCAAAGGAAAAAGCAGTTCACTGCACGGCGGCCATATTTTTCCACATCCTGACAGTGAGGTCGTGTCAGGACTGTTCTGGTGGTACACCGGCAGATGAACACCGGCGTGTCTGTGTTTAGAACTCCATCTAATGTGTTATGATTATGCTGTAGTCTGTCGGAGTTCATTTATTCCAAACCAGAAAACCGGTTACTCTTCTGTGTTTGTGTTTTACATAGATAGATATGTAAAGATGCTATATATGATATTCAGCTACAGCAAACAAACACAAACCTCCCCACTCCCTTCGCCTTCTTGGCTATTTCATGTTCTTGTTTGTTGGAATATTGATTTTTACAGTGTATAGTTATTTTGTTAACATCAGTAATGTATTCAGCTAGGTCAGGAGCTATTTGTTCGATCTGCCGAGTGACCGAAATCCATGTAACATAATTATTAGCTTGCTAGCTATCCTGCTAACCTAACGCTAGCTACCTCACATGCACTAACTTGCACGCACAGCCGGACCGCCTTCCAAAACAAAGAACAGAGAAACTCGGATCGCAACACACACAGAGGGAGTGTGATGTCATTCTCTGCTCAGGATGTCATTACTCCACTATCTCTTTTCATAGCATATAGTTGTTTGCTGCTATATTAATGTTTGAAATTTTACATATAACACCTTTAATTAGCTAGCTAGCTAGCTAGCTAGCTAGCTAGCTAGCATCTATCTATCTAGAAACACAGACAGACAGACTGACTGATTTGATGCCAGGAGAGGTTTAAATCTATACGCTGGACTTCAGTTTGAAGAGAACAGATTTAAACCTCTCCTGGATATTTTACGACCAGGATGACTGAAATGAATCAACATAGACGGAATGATTGATTCTTTATTGTCCTGTTGGTTGAAATGTGTTGTCACAGGCCTGCACATCAAAATACAAGTTCATATCCAGACATCCATATAGACATTCAATATACTCTTGTACAGCAGCGGCAGGAGTTGCTTTGAGTTCTTTGATTCCTTCATCCATTCATTTATACATTTATAGAACTTTATTATCCATTGCTGTAAATTTGTTTTTGTCTTCTCTCTGGTTGCATTTAGAAAACACACTAAAATGTATGAAATCAACAAACTAACATGAACACAACCTAGACATCACAGGCCACAACATAGCAGATCTTCCAGTACAACAGTAGGCAAACGACACAGTAGACGGGTAGCCATTAACAAATTAAGAATTCACTGAGGAAATTGCAGTTGTGATAAAGTAATTTTTGATAATTATTCTTTGTGACCTTCTGCCTGTTATGGTGCACAAATATATCAGACCCTTGCTCTGATTTCCCATTCGATGTTCCCCAGAGTCACAATCCTTTACCACTTACTTCTATTCTTACCCTCCAAAAGGCTGTATACCAAACGCAGATGTTGTAAGTCGGATCACTTCCTATAAAACTTTTAACACACCAGCTCGAGATTACTTCTGCTGCTCACAGAGAAGTTATTGCATCTTCTCTGAAGACATGGACGTTGTGTAGCTATCTTGAAAATGTATTCAGAATTAACTATAAAGTTCAGTCTGCTGTCTAGAAAAGGGCCTAGATATTCAAAATCATCCACGATTTCTACAGGGTGGTCAGTAGTTCTTTATGTAACAGAAATGGAGCGCTGTTTCTATCGATGATGACCCATTCTTTGGTTTTACTGGTGTTTATGAGGAAAACTTTTTTTGACTATTTTATTTTGTTTTTTCAAATAGTATACAAACCACACAGCCACACATTGACGATATAAAAACGCTCACTGTACATTA
Source organism: Lampris megalopsis (assembly GCA_022114975.2). Lineage (NCBI taxonomy): Eukaryota > Metazoa > Chordata > Actinopteri > Lampriformes > Lampridae > Lampris > Lampris megalopsis. Next base: position 1,244,267 of record JAJHIY020000690.1, on the reverse strand, counting down.
CAGACGTCTCGAAGATAAATTAGCAGACAGTAAAAGAAATTAAGACATAACTAAAATAAAAATGTAACTATGAAAAGTAAAACAATAAAGAGGGGGAAAAATTGAGAGATGGATTGGCTTTAACCACAAAAGAATGGGTTTTATTAAACTAGTGTTGTGAAATTAGAGGGACTGTGCAGACGATTCTCCAATCATGTGAGATGGGAGATTCTCCATGCAGCTGATAAAAGGTTGACATATTTATAGAAAAAAAATGATCTTATTCCTTAGTGAGTAGGTTATCTTTTCCCAGAGGTATGCAGTTGTTCACTTCTGAGAACCATAATCCAACTGGCAATGGGAGATCTGACTTCCATTTCATAGCAATACATTTTTTGGTGTAGGCCAGAAGGAGTTCTGTAAGCTCGAAGGAATGACTATGTTTAAGATTAGAATGTGAGAGGTTGTCTAAAAGGCATATCTCGGGATCGATTGGGAAAGTAACTCCATGAATTTTGGATAAAGCAAAGGAAAGTGCCCTCTGCTAGACCACATCTAAAACGGATGAGAGATTGTGGTTGAACCCATGTAGGTTGGAAGGGGTCAGATAAGTCCGATGTAAAAAGTTGAACTGAAATGACCTATATCTTGAATATAGTGTACACGTAACACCATTACTACATAAGTTCCTCCACAGTTCTGGATCAATCTCTATACCTAGTATATCCATCTCCCACCAAAGTCTAGATCATTCCGGTTCAGGAATTGACAGGAAAGATAACAGGCTTCATAAACCTTAGTTATGGTTCTAACCATTGGTTGGCTGTCATGAAAAAGAAGTTCGGTGGGTGACATCGTGGGTAGTTTCTGCTGTCCTTGAAGGTTAACCCTTATAAAATTTCTCAACTTTTAAGTTTTTGAAAAAAATCCTTGTCAGGTTGTTGATATATCTGGACATAAAAATTCCATCCACATAACAATGTTCCAATCGAAAGATACCCTTTTTCATCCTCGACTCAAAGTTTATATTCTGGTCCCAGATAAGGATAAGCCCATTTCCCCACAAGCAAGTCATGGGAGACAGAAAACCATCTTGCCCAAACATCTTATGTATTTTGAACCAAGTTTGGACCGAGTGAACAATGAAAGGGGTATAGATAACAGTTATGATTGACTTCCCATCCCACTTTTATAAAATATCAAATAGAAGCATCTCATTCATTTGCAACCTCTCAGCATTCAACCATGAGGTTGGGGAGTCCCCATCAAACAGTTGATCCAAAAATCTAGGTTGTGAGGCCAAATAATGCGGTCTAAAATTAGGAAGTTTCAACCCGCCTTTTGTGTAGTGTAGGGTAAATTAAAACAATTATAACATTAATTCGGCCTAGTGAAGCAAAGGGGAGGTTCATCCAGTTATTCAAGTCATCCTCCACTCTCTGCAACAAACTCAACAGTTTGAGCCTATGTGAGTTCTTTATATCCTTATCCACTAATATACCCAGGTACTTAATCTTTGGGTTTTAATCTATATACCCAGGTACTTACACCAATATACCCAGATACTTCTGGCTGTTGGGTGACCATTTAAAGGGAAACTTGTTCTGAATAGTGTCATAGTTATATTCTAACAGGGGTCCTGTTTCAGTTTTGTCAAGATTAATCTTATAATCAGAAAAGAAACTGTACATGTTAAACAGAAAACACTGTTTGAACCCCAGCAGGATAGATTTTACAGTATATGACGTTTTCCTTTTCAGTGGCCCCTTCTAGCAGTAGCTCAGACAAAGTCATGTCATCAGCATACGTCTTTAGATAAAAAGAGGAGTCGTGTATCGGCATCACATGTTATAGATGGAGAATAATACTCGCGCATCATCTGTGAACCGGGTTGTGTTGTGAGACAGTTGTGGCACGTGTCTTGATTTTTCCTACTTTTTGCATGGATAATGGACTGACAGCTAGATCACGTCTTCAAAATGCCAATTAAATGAAAGGATCACAATCTGATGTGAGTGGATTCTTTATGTTATTTGTTTCACATATATATCTGTCGAAGTTAAGTGCTCAGAAAGTTCATTCTTTAGCTTGTCCGTCAGATTTGAATAAAACGGGTTGTTTTCATCAGCTCGGCCAGTGTCTCTGGATCAAAGGGGAATTCACGCTCGGCTTTGCTTCGGGTTTTCCAGTCTCTGTAGTTTTCTGATGAAACATCGTTTTAGTTCAGGGCAGCCAGAAACCACAGTCGTATTTTGCTCATTTGCTTTTGTCAGATGGAGAGAGAACATTTGTGAAATGTTCCACTGTGTGTACGTTTTGTTGCATGCATATGTGTGAGTGAATGAGTAAGTGTATTTGTGCTTATGAATTTTAGACACCAGCCATTATTTATCACAGTAATTCTGTAACAGTGGAACGGGCGGACAACATTGAGCAAAACTGAAAAGTAAAAGAAACACCTTCCAAACGTTTTCAAAGACCAGGCGCTATCTCTGCTGCAGCAGCTGTAGGTTTTATTCACCAGTCCTGTTTGTCCGTCTGACGGCTTGTTAAATAAGGGCTGTCATGTTTTATGTGGGCTTCGAGGAAAGACATCAAGTCAAGTTAAATTTATTTGTATAGCCCAATATCACAAATTACAAATGTGCCTCAGGGGGCTTTACAGCAACACAACATCCTGTCTGTAGACCCTCGCATCGGCTAAGGAACAATTCCCTCCAAAACCCTTTCACAGGAAGAAAAGATAGGAAGAAACCTCAGGGAGAGCAACAGAGGAGGGATCTCTCTCCCAAGATGGACAATGTGCGATGGATGTTGTGTTTACACAATTTACACAATACAACATTGAAAGAGGATAACACAATTATAATGGAATTATAAAATATATGAAGAATATGATGAGGAGGATGCCAAGCATTGTCCAGGTGGCAACCACTGTCACCATGGAGACCTAGGAGGAGGACAGTCTACACATGCACACGGGACACTGATATCACACCATTCACACACAGAAGAAGAGAAAGGAGACAACATCATTTAGAGAGAGAGAAAAGACGTGAGAGAAGACAACAGTTTGCAATAGAGAGGAAGTGTGGTATTGTAAGAGGAAGTCAGGAGTTGCAGAGAAGTACTATGTAGGAGTGGTGCAGGATACGTATGAGGGAAGTGTGACAGTGGTGAGGTGTGGTTGGAATGACAGATGGGTTCAAGGAGGAGGTGGGATTGCATGAAGGATCGGCTCTGAGCCCTTTCTTGTGTGCAATGGTGGTGGACAGGTTGACGGACAAGATCAGGCAGGAGTCTCCATGGACGATGATGTTCGCGGATGACATTGTGATCTGTAGTGAGAATAGGGTGCAGGTTGAGGAGAGCCTGGAGAGGTGGAGGTATGCACTGGAGAGAAGAGGAATGAAAGTCAGGAGGAGCAAGACGGAATACCTATGCATGAATGAGAGGGAGGACAATGGAATGGTGAGGATGCAAGGAGTGGAGGTGATGAAGGCGTATGAGTTTAAATACTTGGGGTCAACTGTCCAAAGTAACAGGAAGTGCAGAAGAGAGGTGAAGAAGCGAGTGCAGGCAGGGTGGAGTGGGTGGAGAAGATTGTCAGGAATGATTTGCGACAGAAGGGTACCAGCAAGAGTTAAAGGGAAGGTTTCCAAGATGGTTGTGAGACCAGTTGTGTTATATGGTTTGGAGACCGTGGCACTGATGAAAAGACAGGAGGTGGAAGTGGAGGTGGCGGAGTTGAAGATGCTAAGATTTTCATTGGGCGTGACAAAGAAGGACAGGATTAGGGACGAGTATATTAGAGGGCCAGAGGAAGGCCAAAGAGGAGGTTTATGGATGCGGTGAGGGAGGACATGCAGGTGGCTGATATGACAGAGGAAGATGCAGAGGAGAGGAAGAAATGGAAACGGATGATCCGCTGTGGCGCCCCCTAATGCTGAAAGTAGTACTAGTAGTAGTAAAAGTAAATAATCTCGTCGGCAGAAGAGTGGTTGGTAAATCCATTGAGACAGCGACCGACCCGCCATGCAGTAGAGGTCGCGAAGTGCTCAACTTAAAGGAAACTAATTGTAGGTTAAGTCAAAAAGGTGAGTTTTAAGTTTGGATTTAAACGACTCAACAGACTGATTGTCTGATGGCAGTCAGTAGGCAGGTTATTCCACAAGAGCGGGGTCCGATAGGAAAAGGCCCTGCCACCAGCTGACTTCTCCTTAACTTTGGGTACATACAGGAGCCCTGTGTTTTGAAAGCCTCAGATGGAACATACAGTTTAAGGAGGTCAGACAGGTAAGATGGGACCAGCTCGTTTAGGATTTTATAAGTCTGCAGAAGCGCCTTGTATTCTGATCTAACATGGATAGGAAGCCAGTGAAGGGAGGCAAGAATTGGTGTAATATGGTCAAGTTTCCTAGTTGTAGTTAGGATTCTAGCAGCAGCAGCATTCTGAACCATCTGAAGACTTTTAGTACTAGAAAGTGGCAGACCTGAGAACACAACGTTACAGTGATCAAGTCTGGATGACACCTTGGTCAGCTGTCCCTACAGACACAATTGGCCGTGTCTGCGGGTTGGAAGCCGGATGTGTCCTGGTAGCTGCACTAGCGCCTCCTCTGGCCGGTTGGGGCGTCTGTTCAGGGAGTACGGGGAGTTGGGTGGGAATAGCGGTGGTAGTCTGCAGCCCTCCCTAGAGGGGGTGGAGTGGCGACCAGGACGGCTCGGAAGAGTGGAGTAATTGGCCAAGTACAGTTGGGGAGAAAAAGGGGGAACCCCCCACCCCCCCAAAAAAAGATGAAGAAACAGTTGGTCATGTCACTAAATGTTTGCATTTCATCTTTGTGTTCGGCGAGTCCGCTCCCATCGCCCGTTTAGCACATTTAGTACATTTAGCACATGAGCTCTTCACGGACACAAGGGAAATCCACCTGAAGTTCGTTTCAAACCTTTTTGTGGGATATTGAGGAGGTTTAATCCAGCATTGTCGTCTCCATCCAGAGTTTGTAGCGTGGTTCTTCATAATGTGTATCATAAACTGCTTCTGGTGTTCCTTTACGAGGAGGAGGAGGAGGAGAAGGAGGAGGAGGAGGAGGAGGCAGATGAGCTGGAGCAAAACAAAATGAAGAATGAAACTGCTCTTCCACTTCTCTTCCATCGAACGCTGCTTTAACCGTCAAAATTCAGTTCGAACGTGTCGAAATGGAATCATTACCGGTAGAAATTCAAATTTCTCTCGTAAAAAAACCATTTTAACACATCAAAGTTGAAATGTTACTTGTAAGAATCAAATGTTTACATGTGTAAATTCATTTATCACAGCTCAGAATTCATTTCAGTAGGAGGACTCATTTTTACCTGTGATCATTTTTTAATCATTTTAATATTTTTTATTTTAATATTTTAATCTATTTTAATTTGATTTTGTTTTAATATTTTTAATATTTTATTCAATTTTATTTTGATCGTTTTTAATATTTTTTATTTTACTATTTTTGCTATTTTGCTATTTTTTATTTTAATATTTTTCTCAATGATATTTTAATTTCATTTTGTTTTAATATTTTAAATATTTTATTCAATTTTATTTTGATCGTTTTTAATATTTTTTTAATTTTACTATTTTTGCTATTTTGCTATTTTTTATTTTAATATTTTTCTCAATGATATTTTAATTTGATTTTGTTTTAATATTTTTAATATTTTATTCAATTTTACTTTGATCGTTTTTAATATTTTTTTAATTTTACTATTTTTGCTATTTTGCTATTTTAATATTTTTCTCAATGATATTTTAATCATTTTCCCCTGTGCTGGTCTGGCGGCCTGTCCAGGGTGTCTCCCCGCCTGCCGCCCAGTGGCTGCTGGGATAGGCTCCAGCATCCCCGCCACCCTGAGAGCAGGATAAGTGGTTTGGATGATGGTTGGATGGATGGATGGATGGAATCATTTTTACCAGTATAAATCGAATTTCAACACGAATAGCTTTATTTCTTACATGTAGATTTTCTATTTTGACATGTTGAAACTGGAATTATTATATGTTCAAATTCTTACAAGTGAAAATGTAATTGTTACATGTGAAAAAATAATCATAATAAGAATAAGAAAAAAATGTACAAAGGACACTTTTATGTCTTCATGTAGGAGCACAAATAACAATTACGTTTTCAGCAGTCACAATTCTTCAGCGTGTCACAATTTCAGTCTAAACACGTGGAGAGACATTTCCCAGTGAAGTGATTCATGTCCATATTTGATTTACGCCGGTAGAAACGACTCCCCCGCCGAAACCAATTCTGAGCGGTGGCGACTGAATCTTTACATTTGAAATGTGGTTCTTACAAGTAGGAATGCAGTTTGAACGTGTCGGCCTTGCAGTCGGGGCACAAGACGGCGGGTTAAAAGCTAAAGCGGTTCGCTGTGGTCTTCTGCATTCTGGGGTTCGAAGGGGGAAATGAAGCGGAGATGCGGCGAAGCATCAGAAATCCCTCCATCCTCCAAACGGATCAAATCCAGCCCGCCGGACCGGAACCGGAACCGGGGGGGATTTTAGGAAGAGGGACGGGAACGCTGGACCATGTGGTCTCATCGGACCCGTGGACGAGCCGTCTGACAGCAGCTCAGACTGACGGGACGGCGGAGACCACGGTTTGTCGGACCTCCTTCAGCCGGAGGAGTCACGAAACAGCCTTGACCGTAGACCCTCACAGCCCCTCGTCTGAGCAGGAACCTGTGCCGCCAGGAAGCAGAGTCCAACGTTCGGTCCATCAAGCTGCTGGACTCGG
>JAJHIY020000690.1:1107500-1235000 GCA_022114975.2 Lampris megalopsis | reverse complement strand
AGCTGAATCATTTTAGCCCGAGAGCCGGAGACGCGTCTCTCCCAGCTGTCAGGCACTTTCAGCTTTTCCCAGCATTCATTCTGAGAACAAAACACTAGTCAGCTCTTTAGAGACTCTCCCGGTGGACCCCTTGTTCCTCTAACTGCTCTGAGATGATGAGCTACGTACCTGGTGGGAGACACATGCTAATTATCACCCGCCAGATGCTGCCAGTTAAACGCCGGTGTCTCTTAATGGAGACGCTGCTTTGAAACAGGACGGTGAGCGCGCCGCTGGCACTTAGCATTAGCACTTTACAGAAGACCTCTCAAATAAGAGATGTTCCTCATCCACCCTCATCGCTGGTTTCTACCAGAAATGTTCCTCATCCGCCCTCGTCACCGGTTTTCTACCAGAAATGTTCCTCATCCACCCTCATCGCCGGTTTTCTACCAGAAATGTTCCTCATCCGCCCCCATCGCCGGTTTTCTACCAGAAATGTTCCTCATCCGCCCTCGTCGCCAGTTTTCTACGAGAAATGTTCCTCATCCGCCCTCGTCGCCAGTTTTCTACCAGAAATGTTCCTCGTCCGCCCTCATCGCCGGTTTTCTACCAGAAATGTTCCTCATCCGCCCTCGTCGCCAGTTTTCTACGAGAAATGTTCCTCATCCGCCCTCGTCGCCGGTTTTCTACCAGAAATGTTCCTCATCCGCCCTCGTCACCGGTTTTCTACCAGAAATGTTCCTCATCCACCCTCGTCGCCGGTTTTCTACCAGAAATGTTCCTCATCCACCCTCTTCGCCGGTTTTCTACCAGAAATGTTCCTCATCCACCCTCATCGCCGGTTTTCTACCAGAAATGTTCCTCATCCACCCTCATCACCGGTTTTCTACCAGAAATGTTCCTCATCCGCCCTCGTCGCCAGTTTTCTACCAGAAATGTTCCTCATCCACCCTCACCGCCGGTTTTCTACCAGAAATGTTCCTCATCCACCCTCATCGCCGGTTTTCTACCAGAAATGTTCCTCATCCACCCTCATCGCCGGTTTTCTACCAGAAATGTTCCTCATCCACCCTCATCGCCGGTTTTCTACCAGAAATGTTCCTCATCCACCCTCATCGCCGGTTTTCTACCAGAAATGTTCCTCATCCGCCCTCATCGCCGGTTTTCTACCAGAAATGTTCCTCATCCGCCCTCATCGCCGGTTTTCTACCAGAAATGTTCCTCATCCGCCCTCATCGCCGGTTTTCCACCAGAAATGTTCCTCATCCACCCTCATCGCTGGTTTTCTACCAGAAATGTTCCTCATCCGCCCTCATCGCTGGTTTTCTACCAGAAATGTTCCTCATCCACCCTCATCGCCGGTTTTCTACCAGAAATGTTCCTCATCCGCCCCCATCGCCGGTTCTCTACCAGAAATGTTCCTCATCCGCCCTCATCGCCGGTTTTCTACCAGAAATGTTCCTCATCCGCCCTCGTCGCCAGTTTTCTACCAGAAATGTTCCTCATCCACCCTCATCGCCGGTTTTCTACCAGAAATGTTCCTCGTCCACCTCATCGCCAGTTTTCTACCAGAAATGTTCCTCATCCGCCCCCATCGCCGGTTTTCTACCAGAAATGTTCCTCATCCGCCCTCATCGCCGGTTTTCTACCAGAAATGCTCCCCATCCACCCTCATCGCCGGTTTTCTACCAGAAATGCACCTCATCCGCCCTCATCGCCGGTTTTCTACCAGAAATGTTCCTCATCCACCCCCATCGCCGGTTTTCTACCAGAAATGTTCCTCATCCGCCCCCATCGCCGGTTTTCTACCAGAAATGTTCCTCATCCACCCTCATCGCCAGTTTTCTAGCAGAAATGTTCCTCGTCCACCCTCATCGCCAGTTTTCTACGAGAAATGTTCCTCATCCGCCCTCGTCACCGGTTTTCTACCAGAAATGTTCCTCATCCACCCTCATCGCCGGTTTTCTACCAGAAATGTTCCTCATCCACCCTTGTCGCCGGTTTTCTACCAGAAATGTTCCTCATCCGCCCTCATCGCCGGTTTTCTACCAGAAATGTTCCTCATCCGCCCTCGTCACCGGTTTTCTACCAGAAATGTTCCTCATCCACCCTCGTCTCCGGTTTTCTACCAGAAATGTTCCTCATCCACCCTCATCGCCGGTTTTCTACCAGAAATGTTCCTCATCCGCCCCCATCGCCGGTTTTCTACCAGAAATGTTCCTCATCCACCCTCATCGCCGGTTTTCTACCAGAAATGTTCCTCATCCGCCCCCATCGCCGGTTTTCTACCAGAAATGTTCCTCATCCGCCCTCGTCGCCGGTTTTCTACCAGAAATGTTCCTCATCCGCCCTCGTCGCCGGTTTTCTACCAGGAATGTTCCTCATCCGCCCTCATCGCCGGTTTTCTACCAGAAATGTTCCTCATCCGCCCTCATCGCCGGTTTTCTACCACCCTCATCGCCGGTTTTCTACCAGAAATGTTCCTCATCCACCCCCATCACCGGTTTTCTACCAGAAATGTTCCTCATCCACCCTCATCGCCAGTTTTCTACCAGAAATGTTCCTCATCCGCCCACGTCACCAGTTTTCTACCAGAAATGTTCCTCCTCCACCCCCATCACCGGTTTTCTACCAGAAATGTTCCTCATCCGCCCCCATCGCCGGTTTTCTCCCAGAAATGTTCCTCATCCGTCCCCATCGCCGGTTTTCTACCAGAAATGTTCCTCATCCACCCTCATCACCGGTTTTCTACCAGAAATGTTCCTCATCCACCCTCGTCACCGGTTTTCTACCAGAAATGTTCCTCATCCACCCTCATCGCCGGTTTTCTACCAGAAATGTTCCTCATCCGCCCCCATCGCCAGTTTTCTACCAGAAATGTTCCTCATCCACCCTCATCGCCGGTTTTCTACCAGAAATGTTCCTCATCCACCCCCATCGCCGGTTTTCTACCAGAAATGTTCCTCATCCGCCCTCGTCGCCGGTTTTCTACCAGAAATGTTCCTCATCCGCCCTCATCGCCGGTTTTCTACCACCCTCATCGCCGGTTTTCTACCAGAAATGTTCCTCGTCCGCCCTCGTCACCAATTTTCCACCAGATGATCTCACACGGACTTCAGTTTCAGATGCCGATGAAACTGCACCCTGTGAAATATGTAGAAGAAGATAAAATACCGTCACTGTACATGCACACAATGAAGTTCATCCTCTGCATGTAACCGCCCTGTTGTATTGGAGCAGTGGGCAGCTGCAGCACCCGGGGACCAACACATGCTCTTCTTTCCACTGCCTTGCTCAGGGGCACAGGCAGCAGTGTTAACCCTAATATGCATGTCTTTTTGATGGAGGGAGGAAACCGGAGCACCCGGAGGAAACCCACGCAGACACGGGGAGAACATGCAGACTCCACACAGAAGGGAACTGGGACGGCCTGGGGTTCAAACCCAGGACCTTGTTGCTGTGAGGCAACAGTGGTGGCCACTGGGCCACCATGCTGCTCTCTCTCATATCTCATTTATTCCTTTTACCTGATCGAGCCATTCCAGTGGGGCCACCGAGACACAGGTCTATCCCAGTGATGCTGAAATATCACAACAAGATGGCCTGCATACCAGACACACCCACACACACACACACATTAGCATGTATACACACATTAGCATGTACACCCGCAGACATACACAAACATAAACAAACAAATGCACTTGCAGACAATCCCACAAACAAGCACACACACGGCTCATACACCCACACTCACAAAAAGCATTCACAAACACACACATGTACACAAAGACAAATGTTGATATGCAAACGCACACACACACACAAGAACAAACTAATGCACACGCAAACAAACCCACAAACACAAGCAAGCACATGCACCTGCACTCAGGCACATTAGCATGTATACACACACACACACACACACTAGCATGTACACACACAGACATACACAAACAAACACAAACCGACGCACACACACTAGCGTTAGCAGCGTTAGCTCTGACTCCCCTCTGACTCCCCTCCGACTCCCCTCCGACTCCCCTCCGACTCTCCTCCGACTCCCCTCCGACTCCCCTCCGACTATCCTCTGACTCTCCTCTGACTCCCCTCTGACTCTCCTCTGACTCTCCTCTGACTCTCCTCTGACTCCCCTCTGACTCCCCTCTGACTCTCCTCTGACTCCCCTCTGACTCTCCTCTGACTCTCCTCTGACTCCCCTCTGACTCTCCTCTGACTCTCCTCTGACTCTCCTCTGACTCCCCTCTGACTCCCCTCTGACTCTCCTCTGACTCCCCTCTGACTCCCCTCTGACTCTCCTCTGACTCTCCTCTGACTCCCCTCTGACTCTCCTCTGACTCCCCTCTGACTCTCCTCTGACTCTCCTCTGACTCTCCTCTGACTCCCCTCTGACTCCCCTCTGACTCCCCTCTGACTCTCCTCCGACTCCCCTCCGACTCTCCTCTGACTCCCCTCTGACTCTCCTCTGTCCTGACAGGGCCAGACCAGAGTGAAGCAGGCCGGCCAGTGTTGCGAGCGGTGTGCCGCCGCTAAGGGCAGCTGTCCTTACGAGGGCGTCCTGCGTTACCACGGAGACATGTGGAACGCCACCGGCTGTGAGTTCTGCACCTGCAACAAGGGCCAGGTCCTCTGCCAGACGGCCGAGTGCGGCCGTGTCGAGTGCCCACAGGTAGGCCTGGATGTTCACCCTGAGAGAAAGTCACTATTCACTACATTTATGTGAGGTATGAAAGTCGACAGAGTCTGTTGAGTCACTGAGCTCATACCAGCGGTTGGACTCGATGGATGTCTGTGAATGTTCTCATTCATCCAGGTCATGCTTATCCAAAGGAGTTGAATCAAGCGCTACTTGGGTTAGACCAAGTTCAGTTGCACTTGATTCAACCCCTTTGGAGGACTCAATGGATGTTTCCAAGAAAATCAGGGAAATAATGTTGAATAAATGTATAAAAAGCACAATATTAGTTATTCACAAATAAATCATTGATGCTGAATTTTTATTTCATGTTCAAGTGTGTTAGACATGAACATTTTGAATCTGGTTAACGATTTATGTCCAACTTTAAGAGAATTCTAATGTCTTACATACAGGAGACAAAAAGTAAAGACAAAATGGCAGACAGAAGAACTGCAGGTAGAAGGGTGGGTTGATGTTGGTAGAAGTGAAGGGTTCACCTTTCAGATGAGCATAACAGAAGTGTGGATGCAGGACTCCCCATTTGTACGCCATTTCACACAGATGGCGCCACCTTAACCATTTCAGACCTTATCGTTGTTAACCTTAAACCCAACCCTGGCCCTAATCCTAATCTTAACCTATCCCTAATCTTAACCTAACCCTAACCTTAACCTAACCCTAATCTTAACCTAACCCTAACCTTAACCTAACCCTAACCTTAATCAAATCCTAATCTTAACCTAACCCTAACCTTTACCTGACCCTAACCTTATAATTCTGTTATCCTCTTTCAATGTTGTATTATGTAAATTGCGTGAACACAACATCCCTTTCACGCTGTCCGTCTTGGGGGAGAGATCCCTCCTCTGCTGCTCTCCCTGAGGTTTCTTCCTATTTTTTCTCCCTGTTAAAGGGTTTTTTTTTTTTAGGGAGTGGTTCCTTATCCAATGAGAGGGTCTAAGGACAGTATGTTGTGTTGCTGTTAAGCCCCCTGAGGAAAATTTGTAATTTGTGATACTGGGCTACACAAATAAAATTGATTTGATTTGATTTAACCTAACCCTAATCTTAATCTAACCCTAACTTTAACCTAACCCTAAATTTAACCTAACTCTACATTTAACCTAACCCTAATTTTAACCTAACCCTAATCTTAATCTAACTGTAATCTTAACCTAACCATAATCTTAACCTAACCCTCATTTTAACCTAACCCTAAACTTAACCTAACTCTAAATTTAACCTAACCCTAATCTTAATCTAACTGTAATCTTAACCTAACCCTAATCTTAACCTAACTCTAATTTTAACCTAACCCTAATCTTAACCTAACTCTAATTTTAACCTAACCCTAATCTTAATGTATCCCTACTCTTAATCTAACTCTAATCTTAACCTAACTCTAAAATTAACCTAATCCTAATCTTAACCTAACCCTAATCTTAACCTAACTCTAAAATTAACCTAATCCTAATCTTAACCTAACCCTAATCTTAACCTAACTCTGATTTAACCTAACCGTAATCTTAATGTATCCCTAATTTTAACCCAACTCTAAAATTAACCTAATCCTAATCATAACCTAATCCTAATCATAACCTAACCCTAAATTTAACCTAACTCTACATTTAACCTAACCCTAATTTTAACCTAACCCTAATCTTAATCTAACTGTAATCTTATCCTAACCCTAACCTTAACCTAACTCTAAATTTAACCTAACCCTAATTTTAACCTAACCCTAATCTTAATCTAACTGTAATCTTAACCTAACCCTAACCTTAACCTAACTCTAAATTTAACCTAACCCTAATTTTAACCTAACCCTAATCTTAATCTAACTGTAATCTTAACCTAACCTTAATCTTAACCTAACTGTAATTTTAACCTAACCCTAATCTTAACCTAACTCTAATTTTAATTTAACCCTAGCGTATCCCTAATCTTAACCTAACTGTAATCTTAACCCTAATCTTAACCTAACTCTAATCTTAACCTAACTCTAATTTTAACCTAACCCTAATCTTAATGTATCCCTACTCTTAATCTAACTCTAATCTTAACCTAACTCTAAAATTAACCTAATCCTAATCATAACCTAACTCTAATCTTAACCTAACTCTAAAATTAACCTAATCCTAATCTTAACCTAACCCTAAACCTTGTTTGGGGCAGTTGTGGCCTAAAAGTTAGAGAACCGGGCTTGTGAGCGTTGCTGGTTCGATTCCTGGACCGACAGCATAATGAGGGTGGGGGAGTCTCCCCTCCCAGGTGGGAGTGTGCAGCAGGGCGTTGCTGAAAAGCAGCGCATGTGCTCAGCATCCTTTGCTGAATAAATAAAGGTTAGGAAAACATTTACTTCAGTGTTAATCCCCAAGTGAAATGGCGTTTAAGTAGGGAGTCCGGTACAGATGCTGTTTTTCATTTGAAGACTTCCACTCATTTGGCTGAGGGTTGGGGTAAGGTGGGGTAAAGTAGGTAAGGGGGTAAAGTGGGTAAGGGGAGATAAAGTGGGTAAGGGGGGGGTAGAGTGAGGTGTGGATTCTGGCCTAGTTTAAGTAGGGCAGTACCATGGAAGTCTGTGTGGGGACAAAACAAAGGATCAGGTAACATTATTAGCGTTTGCACTGTTAAATCCACCCAGTGACGTGACCCACCCCAAGCTTTACACCATCCCTGGCCAACACCTCGTCAAAACATTTTCCTAAACGTTCCTTTGATACGGCATTACATGACTGAGTAAGCCCTCGTTAATCACGCTTTATCGCATTAATTACAGCTGCTTAGTGTCATTAACCGTCGACGGCATAGTCGGCATCTGCTCGGCTCTGGAGTAAAGCAAGGTCAGACCGCTGTAGAGATTTGTGCTGCTCCGCCCCATTTGGCTTAACGACTAACACACGAAAGTAACAAAGACAGGGTTGGTGGTTCCATGTCCTGTGAAGCTCCACACATGAGTAGAGCAAGGCACTAATGGTGTCATGGTTAAAGGTTTCACTTCCACTTTTCACTGCCCTACTTCGCTTGCTGCCACCGCAACCCGACCCCGGAAAAGCGGCCGAAGATGAGTCGAGAGATGAGATGTTCTGCATGTTAAAGCTGAGCTCCGGGATTTCTCTCCATGAATAAATGTTCATGTTCTCCACTTGCGGTCATCTCTAACATGGTTGGAGACTCTCCAGTCTCCGTACACCACTGCTGAAATGTTCTGACCAGATAGGACGAACACGGGCGCCATGGCTACACGACGCTTTAACACACGTAACCAGTTTGCGCTACAGTGATTTGAAACAACAGAAAAGGAAAAAAAGATGAATGAGAAGGTCCACAATATTGCAAACACATTACTACTACCACTACTACTGCTACTGCTACTACTACTACTACTACTACTACTACTACTGCTACTGCTACTACTGCTACTACTACTGCTACTGCTGCTACTACTGCTACTACTACTACTGCTACTACTGCTACTACTACTACTACTGCTACTACTACTATTGCTACTACTACTACTACTGCTACTAGTACTACTACTGCTACTACTGCTACTGCTACTACTGCTACTACTACTATTGCTACTACTACTACTACTACTACTACTGCTACTACTACTATTGCTACTACTGCTACTACTACTACTGCTACTACTACTATTGCTACTACTACTGCTACTACTACTATTGCTACTACTACTACTACTGCTACTACTACTGCTACTACTACTACTACTACTGCTACTACTGCTACTACCACTACTGCTACTACTACTGCTACTACTACTACTGCTACTACTACTACTGCTACTACTACTACTACTACTGCTACTACTACTACTACTGCTACTACTACTACTGCTACTACTACTACTGCTACTACTACTATTGCTACTACTACTACTACTACTACTATTGCTACTACTACTACTACTGCTACTACTGCTACTACTACTATTGCTACTACTACTACTACTACTATTGCTACTACTACTGCTACTACTAATGCTACTACTACTACTGCTGCTACTGCTACTACTACTTTCGGCTGCTCCTATTAGGGCTCGCCACAGCGGATCATCGGTTTCTGTTCCTTATTTCTTATTGCAAACACAAAGAAAACCAAAATATAATCACATCACAAAGGATGACGGAGATGAGCCTTGTTCTGCTTTTGGACTGAACTAAGTAAATACAATTCCTTGGAATCACAGAGCCGGGACGAAGGGTAAAATAGAGAGGCTGTAAGATGGAAATTGAAAGGATTAGAGAGGAAACGACAAGGACAGAGAAACAGAAAATAGATGAGAATGTGATAAAAAGACAAATGGAAACGAGAAACAGATGGGAGAGGGAGAACTGATCCCTATTTTATATAGGAATCACTTTATATTATATATATATATATATATATATATATAGCGTTTTTTTCCTGAACCGTCAATGGTGTTGTGAGTGCTCGACTAATGAGGAGTGGAATATCAACACGTCTCGCACAAAACAGGCCTGTACTGCAGTGTATTAAAATCTTTTTGCTTTTATCCGTGTTGATATATATATACATATATATGTATTGGGACACACCTCTTAATCATTGAATTCAGGTGTTTCATTCAGACCCATTGCCACAGGTGTATAAAATCCAGCAGCTAGCCATGCAGGCTGCATTTACAAACATTTGTGAAAGAATGGGTCGTTCTGAAGAGCTCACTGAATTCAAGCGTGGTACTGTCATAGGATGCCAGCTTTGCAGTAAGGCAGTTCATGAAATTTCTTCCCTGCTAGATATTCCACGGTCAACTGTAAGTGGTATTATTGAAACTGGAAGAATTAGGAACAACAGCAACTCAGCCACGAGGTAGCAGACCAGGTAAAGTCACACAGCGGGGTCAACGAGTGCTGAGGCGCATAGTGCGGAAAAGTCGCCAACGCTCTGTTGACTCAATAACTGCAGAGTTCCAACCTTCCTCCGGCGTTAACATCAGCACAAAAACTGTGTGCCAGGAGCTTCATGGAATGGGTTTCCATGGCTGAGCAGCTGCATGCAAGCCTTGCATCACCAAGCACAATGCCAAGCGTCGGATGGAGTGGTGTAAAGCACACTGCCACTGGACTCTGGAGCCGTGGAAACGTGTTCTGTGGAGTGACGAATCACGCTTGTCCGTCTGGCAGTCTGATGGACGAGTCTGGGTTTGGTGGATGCCAGGAGAACGTTACCTGTCTGACTGCATTGTGCCAACTGTAAAGTTTGGTGGAGGAGGGATAATGGTATGGGGTTGTTTTTCAGGGGTTGGGTTAGCCCCCTTAGTTCCAGTGAAGGGACGTCTTAATGCTTCAGCATACCAAGACATTTTGGACAATTCTATGCTTCCAACTTTGTGAGACCAGTTTGGAGAGGGCCCTTTTCTGTTCCAGCGTGACTGTGCCCCAGTGCACAAAGCAAGGTCCATTAAGACATGGTTGGGTGAGTTTGGTGTGGAAGAACTTGACTGGCCCGCACAGAGCCCTGACCTCAACCCCATCGAACACCTTTGGGATGAACTAGAACGGCGATTGCGAGCCAGGTCTTCTCGTCCAACATCAGTGCCTGACCTCACAAATGTTCTTCTGGATGAATGGGCAAACATTCCCACAGACACACTCCAAAATCTTGTGGAAAGCCTTCCCAGAAGAGTGGAAGCTGTTATAGCTGCAAAGGGGAGACCAACTCCACAGTAATGCCTATGGATTTAGAATGGAAATGTCATAAAAGCTCCTGCAGGTGTAATGGCCAGGTGTCCCAATACTTTTGTCTATACAGTGTATAACTTTGTTAAAAGAAACACTCAACGGTAGGGAAAGTGCTCAACAAATAAGCAAAATAATCCAGTGAGTCAAGTAAATTCTTTATGAGACAGCAATCATCAGCTGTCACTGGATTTTATGTATGTGTGTGTGTGTGTGTGTGTGTGTGTGTGTGTGTGTTAATATATAACAAATATTTATCCAGAGACTGGGTTTCCCCAGAGAGACGGTAAAAAAGAACGTCCGGGTTGATTTTGTTATTATGCTTTCTCTGTCGACAGGGAGAGGAGCTGGCTCGCCTGCCGGGGAAATGCTGTGCAGAGTGTCTGTCCACGACGCCCGTGTCCTGTGTGCATCACACACACTCCTACAAGGTATAAAGTCTTTCCTACGGCTCGCAAACTGAACTGAACCAAATTTAACTTGATTCATCTTAATTTAACTTCACGCAGATTAAGTTGATTTAGATTAATTAACTGAATCTAAAGCCAGGATCGGACTACATGATATTTTGGTCTCTCATGATGGTCACCGTATCAGATTAGCCGATCATGGTGCCGTACATATATTTGCTGTGTCTTGGCCAGGAGACTGGCAACGCTACAATTATGACCCTGACCAATCATTGTGTGCTGCCTTTCATGAGCCCGCGGGAGTTCATAGGTCGTCGAGGAGGCGGGTCAAGAAACTGTCAGTCATGGCTACAGAAAGGCTACGTGCAGGCGCGGATCTACAGGGTGGCAAGGGGTGGCAGCTGCCACCTCTGGGACACAGTCTTGCCACCCCATTGATAAATCAGATAATATGTTTTTAAAGTATATGTTATGTACATGCAAGGTCAATGAGACCCGCACCAAACTCATCTCAAACAGAAGTCGCCGATTTAAAATCCCCCTCCCCCTCACAGGCGCGGATCTACGGGGTGGCAAGGGGTGGCAGCTGCCACCTCTGGGACACAGTCTTGCCACCCCAGGAAAAAACCTCTAGATCCGGCACTGGCTATGTGTGATGCTGGCGGTCTTGTGTTCCGAAACGAAAAAGAAAAGAAAGAAAAATACAATCGCGGACGCTGTTGCTGCTAGTGCTACTGGGGAATGCTAGCCTAGCACAGCTTAACCAGCTACTCGCCAGGTTAGCCTATCTATTTTGTCCCGGTCCTATATAACCTGCACCCACCGGCGGCGCCGGGTCGTTTTGCCGGGGCTTAAGCCCTAGGGAGGAAACGATAACCTCAGTAAGTCTTGATGCATCCCGGTAAGGAAATCACAGGAAGTTGAGTCAGTTCACCTGGACGCAACGTTTATGGGAGAAACGTTTCATCATCCTCATCTAAGTGACCTCTTCAGTCTCACCTGACTGCAGGTGTCCCCTCTTAGGCGTCTGTCGCCATCTTACAATGCTGTGCTTGCAGCTATTCCCCAACCCTCTGTGAATAGTACACGTGGCCGTTGTAACTCTGGTTAATGGCGATGGCAATCTGCATATGAAACTGATCGTTGGTTTGGGTCGTTATGGCACTGTATTGTTTATAAGGGTGGAGACACCTGCAGTCAGCTGAGACTGAAGAGGTCAGTGAGATGATGATGATGAAACGTTTCTCTCTCAAGAGATGTGTCCACATGACCCGATTCAACTTCATATGATAATCACTGTAACCAACTGTCTTTGAAACTGGTTGCTCGCTCTCTCTCTCTCGCAGAACTTGGAGCGGTGGAGTGACGGTGTGTGCAGGCAGTGTGAGTGTCGTGATGCTCGGGTGACTTGCTACATGCCTTCCTGTCCCACCTGCCCGCTGGGCAGCCTGGCCATGCCCCAGGAGGGGCAGTGCTGCCCCGAGTGTCGGCAGGGTATGTTAAAATGCTACAGCACTACATGGTACATGCTGCTCGCTAGGCTCAAGACACTGACATGATGATCAGTTTCAGCACTATACTTTTCTCTGTGTGTGTGTATCTGCATGTGTGTGCTTGTGTATATGTGAGGTTGTATGTGGATGTATGTAAAGTGATTATGTGCATTCTGTTATTTATGTGTGTGGGCCTACATGCGTGTCTGCGTGCGAGTTTGTTCGCTCGATGAGATGACATATAAAGTCAATGCGAAGATGATAATAGATGTGAAGTTGCGCCGGGCGACACGAATAATGCAACTGGAATGGCGTGAATACGCAAATTTCATGTATTTGCGCGAGTTGAAAATATTCAGCTTGAGTTTTACACAACATAAGAGTGTTTATCTACAAGTTTTACATAACATGAGTGTTTATCTACAAGTTTTACATAACATGAGTGTTGATCTATAAGTTTTACACAACATAAAGAGTGTTTATCTACAAGTTTTACACAACATAAGAGTGTTTATCTACAAGTTTTACACAACATAAGAGTGTTTATCTACAAGTTTTACACAACATAAGAGTGTTTATCTACAAGTTTTACACAACATAAAGAGTGTTTATCTACAAGTTTTACACAACATAAGAGTGTTTATCTACAAGTTTTACACAACATAAAGAGTGTTTATCTACAAGTTTTACACAACATAAGAGTGTTTATCTACAAGTTTTACACAACATAAAGAGTGTTTATCTACAAGTTTTACACAACATAAGAGTGTTTATCTACAAGTTTTACACAACATAAGAGTGTTTATCTACAAGTTTTACACAACATAAAGAGTGTTTATCTACAAGTTTTACACAACATGTGTTTATCTACAAGGTTTACACAACCTAAGAGTTTATAAGTTTTACACAACATAAGCGTGTTTACAATTTACAAACTGTCAGCTGTTTGCAATAAACAAATCAAACAAGAACAATTTAAATAGCTCACCACAACTAATCTTACAAGTGGTTTCTCGAAATTCAACACAAAAGGCCACTTTTAATGACTACTGCAGTCTCAAAATTATTTAACCCCTTCATGACAAGCGTCTTTAGTACTTAGTAGAGCACCCTTTTGCTGTTCTGACCTGCTGCAAATGTGATGCATAGCCAGGCACCAGCTTCTGACAGCGCTCCTGAGGAATCTCAGCCCATTCCTCATGGCCAATGGCATCCAGTTCACTAATGTTCTGGAATTTGCGTGCTGCAACCACCTTCTTCAAATACACCCAGAGATTTTTATGGGGTTCAAGTCAGGCGACTGTGATGGCCGCTCTAGAATCTTCCAGGACTTCTTCTGAAACCAACCCTTGGTGGACTTTGAGGTATGCTTGGGATCATTGTCCTATTGGAAGGTCCAGTGACGCCCAAGCTTCAGCTTCCTCACAGACGGCACGACGTTTTCTCCTAGGATTTCCTGATACTTGATTGAATCCATCTGTCAGTAGTGATGTACGTCTTGGAGTTCAGGCATGGAGCCCTTCAGTGTTTAGTTACACCCAGAGATTTTTATGGGGTTCAAGTCAGGCGACTGTGATGGCCGCTCTAGAATCTTCCAGGACTTCTTCTGAAACCAACCCTTGGTGGACTTTGAGGTGTGCTTGGGATCATTGTCCTATTGGAAGGTCCAATGACGCCCAAGCTTCAGCTTCCTCACAGACGGCACGACGTTTACTCCTAGGATTTCCTGATACTTGATTGAATCCATCTGTCAGTAGTGATGTACGTCTTGGAGTTCAGGCATGGAGCCCTTCAATGTTTAGTTACACCCAGAGATTTTTATGGGGTTCAAGTCAGGCGACTGTGATGGCCGCTCTAGAATCTTCCAGGACTTCTTCTGAAACCAACCCTTGGTGGACTTTGAGGTATGCTTGGGATCATTGTCCTATTGGAAGGTCCAATGACGCCCAAGCTTCAGCTTCCTCACAGACGGCATGACGTTTTCTCCTAGGATTTCCTGATACTTGATTGAATCCATCTGTCAGTAGTGGTGTACGTCTTGGAGCCCTTCAGTGTTAAGTATGCGCCTTACTGTGCAAACTGCAACCTCGGTGCCTGCTGCCACCAAGTCTTGCTGCAGGTCTTTTGCAGACACTCGAGGGTTTTTGACCACCTGCCTCCTCAGGAGTCTGGTGGCAGCTTCCTCTTTCTGCCATGTCCAGGTAGTGTAGCCACCGTTCCTTTAACGTTGAACTTGCGAACCCCTAGCCAGTCCAGGTATTTGTTGTGTTTTATCTCAAGCACACCCGATGCAACTAATGTTAAAGGAACCAATAAGTCCTTGATTAGTTGCATCAGGTGTGCTTGAGACAACACCTGATTTGAAAATGTGTGCTCTTAGGAGGGATTCTATTCAGGGGGTTGAATAATTTTGAGACGGCAGTAGTCATTAAAAGTAACATTTTGTGTTGAATTTTGGATAAGCCCCTTGTAATATTAGTTTTATTGAACTATTTAAACTGTTATCGTGCAATTTGCTGATTGCAAACAGCTGAAAAGTTGTACATTTTGCCAGTAAACCTAATATGCAATGGGGGTCGAACAATCTCAATTGCGACTGTATGTGTAGGTGTCTGTGTGTGTATGTAAGCGTGGGTGTGTTTGTAAGTGGATTTTGACTGTGAGCATGTATACGAGTGTGTGTGTGTGTGTGTGAGATCGTGCTTGTATTTGCATGCAGCAGCGGCTGGGTCAGGGCTCCCTCTCCTCTAGCCAGGCTGTTTGTAACATCTAATCACCTTCTTGGAGGCGAGAGCAGAAGAACAGAGCTGGCGGATGAATAATGAATGGTGATGAGGCTGAATGGAGGGATGAACATCCTCTGTGTGACCCGGCGGAATAGACCTACGGGTCATAGTAACGTGTTTCTAGCTCGCGGGGCGAGGCTCGTCTGGAAACTGGGTTGAGAGATCCTGCTCCAGAGGCTCGTGGACACGATGCTCTTTGTCAACATATTATATAAGAAGTACATCACTGAAACACACTTGGCAGGACGCCTCCTCTTTTCACGATAAAAGAACAGGTTGTAAAAATAAACCCTTGTTTCCATGACACTTCTCTTCAGCCTTCAGTTTCGAATCAGAGGAAGGTTAATTGAGCGCTGTTTCTCCCTGCATTTGTGGAGGTCAAACCCATCGTTCTTTCTTTGTCCTTCTATCTTGTCCTTCTATCTTGTGCTTTTATCTTGTGCTTTTATCTTCCACGTCTGTCTCCACTTTCCCATCTGTCATTCTCTGGATCTTAATCTTCCTCTCAACTCTTCTGTTCTGTGCCACTGTGTCTTTCTGTCTTCCATCTGTGTGTTTGTATGATATATGTTTATCTATCTAGCTATCTGTCTGTCTGTCCGTCCGTCCGTCCGTCCGGCTCTCGCTCTCTGTCTGTCTGTCTATCTATCCCTGTATCTGTCAGTCTGTCTGTCTGTCTGTCTCTCTCTCTCTCTCTCACTATCTATTTGTCTGTCTGTCTGTCTGTCTCTCACTATCTATTTGTCTGTCTGTCTGTCTGTCTGTCTGTCTGTCTGTCTGTCTGTCTCTCTCTCTCTCTCTCGCTATCTATTTGTCTGTCTGTCTGTCTCTATCTATCTATCGCTCTATCTGTCTGTCTGTCTGTCTCTCTCTCTCTCTCTCGCTATCTATTTGT
The DNA here is from genome assembly GCA_022114975.2 of Lampris megalopsis. Classification (NCBI taxonomy): domain Eukaryota; kingdom Metazoa; phylum Chordata; class Actinopteri; order Lampriformes; family Lampridae; genus Lampris; species Lampris megalopsis. The sequence goes on along the minus strand of JAJHIY020000690.1, from coordinate 1,219,009 downwards.
CTGTCTGTCTGTCTATCTATCTATCCCTGTATCTGTCTGTCTGTCTGTCTGTCTCTCTCTCTCGCTATCTATTTGTCTGTCTGTCTGTCTATCTATCTATCCCTGTATCTGTCTGTCTGTCTGTCTCTCTCTCTCGCTATCTATTTGTCTGTCTGTCTGTCTGTCTGTCTGTCTCTCTGTCTGTCTCTATCTATCTATCGCTCTTGTCTGTCTGTCTGTCTGTCTCTCTCTCTCTCTCACTATCTATTTGTCTGTCTGTCTGTCTGTCTCTCACTATCTATTTGTCTGTCTGTCTGTCTGTCTGTCTCTATCTATCTATCGCTCTATCTGTCTGTCTGTCTGTCTCTCTCTCTCTCTCTCGCTATCTATTTGTCTGTCTGTCTGTCTCTATCTATCTATCGCTCTATCTGTCTGTCTGTCTGTCTCTCTCTCTCTCTCGCTATCTATTTGTCTGTCTGTCTGTCTGTCTGTCTATCTATCTATCCCTGTATCTGTCTGTCTGTCTGTCTGTCTCTCTCTCTCGCTATCTATTTGTCTGTCTGTCTGTCTATCTATCTATCCCTGTATCTGTCTGTCTGTCTGTCTCTCTCTCTCGCTATCTATTTGTCTGTCTGTCTGTCTGTCTGTCTGTCTCTCTGTCTGTCTCTATCTATCTATCGCTCTTGTCTGTCTGTCTGTCTGTCTCGCTCGCTCTATATCTATCTGTCTATCTATCTTATCTAGCTAGCCATCTGTCTATCTAAACTTAGCACAAAAAGTAAGGAAATGTGTGTTTGGTAGATTATGTCTTTGTTGTAACAATGCTTCTTGGCAGTAAATCTTATATCAGGCAGCTGATGGTCAGCACCTGGGGTACCAGAAGCTCAAAACAAGAGTCAATAGCAGCAGCAAAATAAGCTGTTTGGCATTGGCAGAGAAGATTTGGCACATACTCAGCTCTGCTGCTCATCCCACAAATGCATGTTCCTTACACTTGTGGCCCCATTTAAAAGGCAAATAAACAGGCTTTCCAACGGTGTAAGATTAATTGCCAAGAAGCATTGTTACAAGAAAGAGATAATCTACCTAACACACATTTCCTTACTTTGTGTGCTAAGTATATATATAGATAGATTTTATATATATTTAGATAGCTAGATAGATAGATGTAGATCTATATATATATATATATATATTTGAATATAAGGACAGCTTTCAGCTGAAGTCTTCGTGTTTGTGTGCGCGTATGTGTGTGTGTGTGTGTGTGTGGGGTAGGGGATGCGTGTTCACACATGCGGTTTAATGAATCGTGTGTGTGTGCATGAATGAACGATGAACAAACGTTTTGATGTTTGTGTGTGTCTGTGTGCCTGTGTGTTACAAAACACACACCAGAATACGGCTTATCAGCAGTCATGACAGACATACACATTTTTGTGCACCTAAGTGTTATTTTGTGTGTGTGTGTGTGTGTGTGTGTGTGCGTGCATGCATGCATGCATGTGTGTACACGTGCGTGTGTGTGTGTGTGTGTTGTCTTACAACTGATGTACACATTTCAATAATGCATATCTACGTTTGTATACGCTGTGGTTGAAGCATAATTCAGCCGCCTCGTTTACTCATGAATACATGATGGTTTTCTAACATGTGCTAACTGCCACGGGCGCACTTTGCACCAGATTTTCTACCCGCCTGATAATTGAACTCATTTCTGTTTATATGTCAGACAGAAAACAGGAGCCGGGGCGTCCGGGTGGCGTGGCGGTCTATTCCGTTGCCTACCAACATGGGGACAGAGGTTCGAATCCCCGTGTTGGCACTGGCTTGGTCAGGCGTCCCTAGAGACACAATTCGCCGTGTCTGTGGGGGGGGGGAGCTGGATGTGGGTTTGTGTCCTGGTCAGTCGGGGCACCTGTTCGGAGGGGGGGACTGGGGGGAATAGCGTGATCCTCCCACACGCTACATCCCCCTGGCGAAACTCCTCACTGTCAGGTGAAAGAAGAGGATGGTGACTCCACATGTATCGGAGGAGGCATGTGGTAGTCTGCAGCCCTCCCCGGATCAGCAGAGGGGGTGGAGCAGCGACCAGGATGGCTCGGAAGAGTGGGGTAATTGGCCGGATACAATTGGGGAAAAAGGAGGAGGGGGGGGATCATCCAAAAAAAAAAAGAAGATTTGGTTTTACATTTTTAGATGTGAAGCACCTCATGAGCTTGGCTTCTAACTCACTCACATTCATCCATCCATCCATTATCTGAACTGCTTATCCTGCTCTCAGGGTGGCGGGGATGCTGGAGCCTATCCCGGCAGTTATTGGGAGGCAGGCGGGGAGACACCCCGGACAGGCCGCCAGGCCATCACACAAGACCTACATACACACATTCATGCTTAGGGACAATTTAGTACGGCCGATTCACCCGGGACGACCCCCAAGGTTGGACTACCCTGGGGCTCAAACCCAGAACCTTGCTGTGAGGCGACCCCGCTAACCACTGCACCCCCGTGCCGCAAACTGACATCGAGTGTCATATTTAAACTGTACTGTGTAGATTTTGGGGGGGGGGGTCGACCCCTCCAAAAACGTTTGAGTGAGTGCATCTAGAGTATATATGATGTTGTTGTAAGACATGTAAGATTACTTTTCAAAATTAACATGTTTATTTAATAAACATTCTCATCTTCATAAGCCTCATATTTTCCTGTAACCCCCCGCCCCCACTCCACTGTTCTCTCCCTGGTCTCTTCCTCGTATTCTATCTCTTGGTATCGTCCATGTGGTTTCAGTCGAGGTAGGATTTCACAGAAACACCCTCGACAGAGGCGTGAGTAAGATGTTCGCTATCAGCTTTAAGCTGCTCAAACAAATCAGTCTTTAGATTAAAGTTTCAAAGTGTTTCTGATATGTCAGCTTTGTTTTTCTGGGTTGGTGGCTAATTAAAAGCACGATTCAGACGAGCTAGCTTTAGCTGTGAAGAACAGCAGAAGTATTTAGTTATGATTCAGATGAGCTAGCTTTAGCTGTGAAGATTCAGACGAGCTAGCTTTAGCTGTGAAGAACAGCAGAAGTATTTAGTTATGATTCAGACGAGCTAGCTTTAGCTGTGAAGATTCAGACGAGCTAGCTTTAGCTGTGAAGAACAGCAGCAGAAGTATTTATCTACGATTCAGACGAGCTAGCTTTAGCTGTGAAGAACAGCAGAAGTATTTATTTACGATTCAGACGAGCTAGCTTTAGCTGTGAAGAACAGCAGAAGAAGTATTTATTCATGATTCAGACGAGCTAGCTTTAGCTGTGAAGATTCAGACGAGCTAGCTTTAGCTGTGAAGAACAGCAGAAGTATTTATTTACGATTCAGACGAGCTAGCTTTAGCTGTGAAGAACAGCAGCAGAAGTATTTATCTACGATTCAGACGAGCTAGCTTTAGCTGTGAAGAACAGCAGCAGAAGTATTTATCTACGATTCAGACGAGCTAGCTTTAGCTGTGAAGATTCAGACGAGCTAGCTTTAGCTGTGAAGATTCAGACGAGCTAGCTTTAGCTGTGAAGATTCAGACGAGCTAGCTTTAGCTGTGAAGAACAGCAGCAGGAGTATTTATTTACGATTCAGACGAGCTAGCTTTAGCTGTGAAGAACAGCAGCAGAAGTATTTATGATTCAGACGAGCTAGCTTTAGCTGTGAAGATTCAGACGAGCTAGCTTTAGCTGTGAAGAACCGCTATTCATTTTAAATATGCAACGTCAAAAGTCCAGTCAGGGTGTAGATAACATGTAACGTCAGTGTTAGCTCAAAATGTGCTGTCAATGCTAGACCTTTTTTTTCCAGTGACAAACAAGTTAATTTAGTTTCTCACTCCTGATTGGTGGAGCCGACCACAGATTCTTGGGACTCGGTTACCCATAAAGCACCTGCGGTGCAGGAAAAGGTACCAGAGGACTTCCTGTTAGAAGTAGGAAGCGATAAAAAGCAGTTTTGTTCTGTGGTTCTAAGGCCAGTTTAATGTGGGGTATCTGGGGGGATATTGTGTGTCTGTGTGTGTGTGTGTGTGTGTGTGTGTGTGTGTGTGTGTGTGTGTGTGTGTGTGTGTCACAGCCACTTGACTGACATCCCTGTTACCCCGTTCGGCTATCAGGTTGTCAATGGCCCAGAACGCAGCCCGCTAAGTATCTCAATATCTCTGCACCTCGCTCTGCTGCCCCTCCGTCTCTTTTTCATTTTGTCCTCCTCTTTTGCCCCCCTCCCTTTTTCTGTCTCTCTGTCTCTCTCACACACACCTCCTCTTCAGTCTCTTTTATCAACCGCTCTCTCTCTCTCAACACTTTCTCTTCTCACCTTTTCCCTTTCTCTCACTCCTCTCATCTTTCTCTCTCTCCTCCCAACTTTCCCTCGCTCTCGGCTTTCTCAGTCTTTTATTCTTTTCCACTTGTGCCCTTCCAGCTTCTTTTTCGATCGGCCTTTTTCATAATCTCTCTTTTTCTCTCTCTCCATTCTTTCTCTGTGTGTGTGTGTGTGTGTGTGTGTGTGTGTGTGTGTGTGTGTGTGTGTGTGTGTGTGTGTGTGTGTGTGTGTGTGTGTGTGCGTGCGCAGTGTACATGTGATGACCGCTACACTGAATTCTAGCAGCCAATAAGTCAGCAGGCCAGAACAGACCCCACCTCTCTCTTATCTGTCAATCACTGTGGTCTGCTACACCTCTCTTGCTCTCTCTCTCCTCTCTCGCTGTCTTTTCTCTCTCTCCTCTTTCTCTCTCTCTCTCGCTCTCTCTCCTCTTTCTCTCATGCTCTCTGTTCTGTCTTGCTCGCTCTGTCTCGCCCCCCCACACATATCTCTCGTCTCTCTCTCACTCTTTTCTCTCTCCTCTCTCGCTCTCTTCTCTCTCTCGCTCGCTCTGTCTCTCTCCCCCCCACACATAAAACAAACTCTTCTATCTCTCCTCTCTCTTCTCTCTTTCTTCTCTCGTTCTCTCTCATGCTCTCTCTTCTCCCCCCCACCCCCCACAAAACAAACTCTCTGTCGGCCTCTCTTCTCTGTCTCTCCTCTGTCTCTTCTCCCCCCCCCTACACATAAAACAAACTCTATCTCTCTTGGTCTCTCTTCTCTCCTCTCTCTCTCTCTCGTGCTGTCTCCCCCCCCCCTACACACACACACATAAAGCAAACTCTCCCCTCTCAATTCAATTCAATTCAATATGTGCTTTATTGGCACGACATACGTTTGTGTACATATTGCCAAAGCATGTAAAACAACAACAACAACAACACAACAGTGATTATAATAACAGCAACAACAACGATTGTGATATCCAACAACAACAATAGCAATAGGTGCCGTCACTCTCTCTCTCTCTCTCTGTCTCTCTCTCTGTCCAGCTTTCTCTCCGTTTGTCTCAGGCTGGTACTTGTCCGTCTGTTAGAGCTTCAGAGTATGGTGGGGAGGAGTGTGTGTGTGTGTGTGTGTGTGTGTGTGTGTGTGTGTGTGTGTGTGTGTGTGTGTGTGTGTGTGTGTGTGTGTGCTGGCAGTAATGTAAATGCTGGGTCACATGAGGCCTCTGTGTACCCGGCACATTCACATAATGAAGGGAGCAATCAAATCACAATCAGCAGCAAGCAGTTTCGGATATTGTTTGACAACTGACTGTGTGTGTCTGTGTGTGTGTGTGTGTGTATGTGTGGGGAGGGGGGGGGGTTGCTTGTGTGTACATTTCTGCTTGCCATGCATTTTTCTAAACCCCGCTTACTGAATTTGTCTCGTTCTCGTCCATTTCTATTCATTCTGTTGATTTATGTGTGGCTTTGTGTGGAGGCGGTGGAAACACTACAGATATGATGGTTATGATCAGTTATGATGGTTATGATCAGATATGATGGTTATGATCAGATATGATGGTTATGATCAGTTATGATGGTTATGATCAGATATGATGGTTATGATCAGATATGATGGTTATGATCAGTTATGATGGTTATGATCAGATATGATGGTTATGATCAGTTATGATGGTTATGATCAGATATGATGGTTATGATCAGTTATTATGGTTATGATCAGATATGATGGTTATGATCAGTTGTGATGGTTATGATCAGATATGATGGTTATGATCAGTTATTATGGTTATGTATGATCAGTTATGATCAGTTATGATCAGTTGTGATGGTTATAATCAGTTGTGATGGTTATGATCAGTTATGCTGGTTATAATCTGTTGTGATGTTATGGTTATGATCAGTTATGATGTTATGATCAGTTATGATGGTTATAATCTGTTGTGATGTTATCGTTATGATCAGTTATGATGGTTATGATCAGTTATGATGGTTATGATGTTATGATCAGTTGTGATGGTTATGATCAGTTATGATTAGTTATAATGGTTATGATCAGTTATGATGGTTATAATCTGTTGTGATGGTTATGATCAGTTATGATGGTTATGATGTTATGATCAGTTGTGATGGTTATGATCAGTTATGATGGTTATGATGTTATGATCAGTTGTGATGGTTATGATCAGTTATGACGGTTATGATCAGAGACCGACTGAGTGGGTGTCAACAGAGATGAACGCTGAACTTTTAGTCTTGAAAAGAAAACTGTCTCTCTCTTTTTTTTAATTTTATTTACAGACATGAAGAAGGGGGAGAAGGAGACAGGAGGCTGTGGTGGCAAATATGGAGTCAAGTTGAAGTTTGACGACATGCAGGGATTTACCCACAAACAGCTGTCCTTTTGTCTGCTTCCTCTGGCTGGTGTAGTTAGTAGCTAATCCATAAATATTCGGATCGTCAACACCTATGCAGTGTGTGATGTGACCGGGTGGTGTCTGGTAGGACTTTCTCAGGACAAATGACGGGCTGCATAGTGTTTTCCATCTTCATCACAGTAGCAAGCTGAGGAAGAGGAGGGCAGCTCCGTAGTGTTGAGTTTGAAGAAGTGAAGTTGTTTTTTTTTGGGTTTTTCCACCTTTGTCTTCCAGTTGTACCTGGCCAGTTACCCTAGCTCTCCGAGCCGTCCCGGTCGCTGCTCCACCCCCTCTGCTGACCCGGGGAGGGCTGCAGACTACCACATGCCTGGACGCCCAGCAGCTGTTTTGTCTAACCAGCGATGTGACAGAACAAGCTGGTAGAAGACCTTTACCAACAGATAGTACAACATCCATGAGTAAAACTCAGGGTCAGTGGGGGTTCTGGTTGGCGGCGTGGAGGTGCTGATATAAAGTGAATGGAGTTAGCAGAGCACTGTACGGTCTGTATCAGTCTGTAAGCAGACACAGCAGTCTTTGGGTTTGTACACTGGCTTTAAAACACAAAGCTAGTCGGTCCTAAAGGGCTTTACAAGGCTAACGGGTCTAGACAGAGAGAGAGAGAGAGAGAGGAAGAGTGTGGAAGGTAGAAATCAACCAGTTCGAACCCTCGTGTTCCCTCCGGCTTGGTCGGGCGTCCCTACAGACACAACTGGCCGTGTCTGCGGGTGGGAAGACGGATGTGGGTATGTGTCCTGGTCGATGCGCTAGCGCCTCCTCTGGTCGGTCGGGGAGCCTGTTTGGGGTGGGTGGATTGGGAACTGGGGGGAATAGCGTGATCCACTCACGTGCTACGTCCCCGTGGTGAAACTCCTCACTGTCAGGTGAAAAGAAATGGCTGGCGACTCCACGCGTATCGGAGGAGACGTGGTAGTCTGCAGCCCTCCCTGGATCGGCAGAGGGGGTGGAGCAGCGACCGGGACGGCTCGGAGGAGTGGGGTAATTGGCTGGGGTACAATTGGGGAGGAATGGTGGGGGGCGATCACATCCTTGCAATTAAGGAAAAGGTGGCGGAGGAGGTGAATGCTGAGGTGCAAGGCAGCTACTGCCAGATGGAGTCAAATGGAGCTGCTCCGTCACCTCCGAGACCAGCAGACTGTGTCGTGGGTACATCCCCTGTGAGAACGTGGAGCTAACGGAGGCTGAGAGTGTTTATTTCTCCATATCTCCGTAAGTGGTTTGCACACTCAGACGTGCCCTTACAGAGATGGAGTGTGGATGCTAATGTGTGAGATAACATCTGAATAAAGGGAAATGTCAGAATAATCCCTGTGTGTGTGTTCCAGTCCAGTGCCACGGGGACTGTCTGACTTGTTCCGGGCGTCCGGATCACTGTGATATCTGCAAGGAACCCAAGGCCGTCCTGCATAATGGACGCTGTCTGTCCGTCTGTCCACCCGGACACTACCCAGACGGACGGGTGTGTGCAGGTAAGGTATCCCATCAAGTATGTGTTTTCATATAGGCACGAATACATATAGGAATACTCTTGAATCAGTACTTGTAGTCAATGTTGGTAAACTGTCACACACAATTTGAATACCTGTCGGACACATGGGTAGCGTTCTCCGTCCTGGTCAGTTCTGGTAGAGGACAGAACGGAGAAACTTGGCCTTTCAGACTGATTCCTCTGTGGGAGACAGCAGTACTGTAATGAAGCGAGCAGTCGTAAGTCACACTCTTACAAGGGCCTTTTCTCTATCACAGTTTTTATATATATATATACAGATGTTATGGGCATGTGGTGTCTATATTGACTCATTGATTCTTTTTTTCTTCATCTGAATCAAGGCTGTAAAGACAGGGCTGTCGTACGTTGTCATTTATTCAATTTCTTTTTCTTACTTTGGAGAACATAATGTGACTGAGGCGCCCCCTGGAACTTAACTGTGATTTACTGCCACACAAAGGAACTTGACTTAAGTGTGTGTGTGTGTGTGTGTGTGTGTGTGTGTGTGTGTGTGTGTGTGTGTACTTTTCCACCTCCACTTGTGTCCTCTGCATGAGTAGACTCACATTCTTCTTTACTTTTGTGGAAATTGCCTGCGGACACTCAAGACACAAAGCGCTGGTGGTTGAGGATAAAAGACATACTGTATTGTCTGCAATAGGAGAAAACAAGCAGTGGGTGAACTTGCTTCATTCTCCCTGAACAAAATCAATCAATCAGACTTGATTTGTATAGCGCTTTTTATACAAACAAATGTAACACAAAGTGCTTCACACAATAAAACAGTAAAATCTAGCCCCTCACAAAAAAAAACAAAAAAAAACCAACGGTCAGGTAAAAAAAAAATGTACAGACAAATTTTATAAAAGTACAGACACGTTTAAAATGGAGTAAAGTGAAAGTGCCATAAAAACTGATTGATTAAAAGTAACAACAACAGCAGAATGTATAAAATTAGCAAACTATACAAAACACAGTCACACACGTACACCAAGAACTTAGCCGTACGCTGTTTTTAAAAGTGAGGTTTTTAACCTGCTTTGAAAAGTGTCCAGGGGGCCTCTCTCAGGTCCTCAGGCAGGGCGTTCCATCTACTTGGGGTGGAAATAGAAAGTGCAGCTTCCCCTGCTGTAGACCCAGCACGAGGGGTGGTTAAAAGACCACTGCCTTTGGGCCTGAGAGTTCTTGCTAGTTTGTAAGTTATTAGCGTGTCTTTTATATAGCGTGGTGCAAGGCCGTTCAGAGCTTTGTATACAAGAAACAGAATTTTAAAATCGATTCTAGTTTTGACAGGGCGCCAATGCAGAGATCTAAGAACAGGTGTAATGTGCTCATATCCAAAGGAGTTGAATCAAGTGCAACTGGACTTGGTATATATCCGTGAAGACGTTTCGCCTCTCATCCAAGAGGCTTCCTCAGTTCATGCCTTTCTGACTAGACCAAGCTAGTCTGACTGGCTGGTGATGAGACTCAGAATTTATCCTCTTTGGGGTCGTTGTCAGAGCTATTGATGTCCATGGCTCTTTGTGTCCCGATGTTTACCAACGCCCGTTGCTAACAGAGCCATAGATATGAGTGGCTCTTTTGTGTACCGATGTGCAGCCGCGCCCTTCGCCATCGGAGCTATTGATTTGCATTTGTTTAGCAGCGGCGGTCGTTGGGGGTATTAGTTTCAACTTCGTTAGTGCTCCATTCAGTGGTCATGAGTCGTTGGAGCCGTTAGTGACCGACTGTTGTTTTGAGGATTGCACTGACCTATACATAGGAGAAACCAAACAACCACTACACAAACGGATGGCCCAACACAGAAGGCCAAACTCCTCAAGACAAGACTCAGCAGTCTAGCTACACCTAAAGGAGAAGACTCACTCCTTCGAGGACAGCAACGTACACATTTTGGACAGGGAAGACAGATGGTTTGAAAGAGGGGTGAAGGAAGCCATCTATGTGAAACTGGAAAAACCATCCCTCAACAGAGGAGGAGGTCTGCGACACCACCTATCTCCCACTTACAATGCCGTCCTTTCATCTCTACCAAGGAGACTCAAGAAGCCTAGCCTCCAAGAACAACAGTCGCTCACTAACGGCTCCAATGACTCTCATCACCACTGAACAATGAAGTCGAAACTAACACCCCCAACGACCGTCGCTGCTAAACAAATGCAAATCAATAGCTCCGATGGCGACGGGCACGGCCAAACATTGGTACACAAAAGAGCCACTCATATCTATGGCTCTGTTAGCGACTGGCGTTGGTAAACATCGGGACACAAAGAGCCACATATATCAATAGCTCTGACAACGACTCCAAAGAGGATAAATTCTGAGTCTCATCACCAGCCAGTCAGACTAGCTTGGTCTAGTCAGAAAGGCACGAACTGAGGAAGCCTCTTGGATGAGAGGCGAAACGTCTTCACGGATATATACCAAGTCCAGTTGCACTTGGTTCAGCTCCTTTGGATAACCATGACCTGGATGAATGAGAACATTCACAGATAATGTGCTCATACTTTTTATTTCCTGTGAGAACACGTGCTGCCGCCTTTTGAATTAACTGTAGTTGGCGCACGGCTGATTTTGGGAGGCTGGTGAATAGTCCATTACAGTAGTCTAGTCTGCTTCTTATATGTGCATGGATTAATTTCTCACAGTCTGATTTTTGGTAGAACGCCCCTTAGTTTTGATGTTTTTAAGATGACAGAAGGCTGGTCTTGTGAGATGATTGGTGTGGCTCTTAAAATTTAGATCACTGTCTATGATTACGCCCAGATTTCTAGCTTCGCTTTTGCACACCAGAGACAGAGAGCTGAGATGAGCTGCAATTCTCTGTTTCTGAGTCTTTGGACCAAAAACAAGTATTTCTGTCTTGTCTTTGTTCAATTGTCAAAAGTTCTCTTGACACCCATAGATTAATATCGTCAATACACTGAGTTAGGGAACGTATGAGATCTAGTTCATCAGGAGACAGGGGTATGTACAGTTGTGAATCATCTGCATAATTATGGTAATTTATTTTGTGTTTCTGTATCACATGGGCGAGTGGGAGCATGCAGGAAATATACCTGCCTGAAGAGAGATATGCAAAAGAGTTGTCTCCCTTATGTCCTCTTTTCCTTAAACAAAGAAAGGCCTGACCATTGGTCAACTAAAGCCATCCCTTTCTCTATGCCTCACACCATAGGTCAGTTTAAACACCTGCTGAGTGCCAGGTAGGGGTCCATATAGAATTAGACAGACCTGTGAATTAAGCAGGGAAGATCGGAGAGAAAATAACACCCATTCCCATTATGAACATTCCTAAGTCCTCTCTGTGAATTTCTCAAGACCCTCTTTAAAGCAGATTTAAACAACAGGCATAGAGAAGCAAATACACAATGAATAAAGGATAAATCTTAATGCTTCATGCCAATTTCCCTTCACATCACACATCAGAAAAAAATCCACTGCCTCAACATGACTGTTATGTGGCATTCACTGTGATATAACCATAATATAACCATGCTATAACATGACATAACCATAATATAACATATATAACATGATATAACATAATATAATATGACATTATAACCACAATATAACATAATATGCATACTATAACATAATATGACATATACAACCATAATATAACATGGTATAATAATAATATAACATAATATAACATGACATAACTATAATATAACATATATAACATGATATAACTATCATATAACATGACATAATCATGATATAACATGGTATAACATGGTATAATAATAATAATATAACATAATATGACATGATATAACCATAATATAATATAACATGATATATGTACTGATATATGATATACAGATGAAGTTATTATATCCTATCATATATCATATCATATTATTTTGAATTATATTATGAATCCAGTGCCCGTGCAAATCAATTAGACTGATGCAGCAGTAACAGACTTTCTCAACTGAATAGAATTAATTTCCATAAGAGTAATGGATTTTATATTTATTGCTGTGTGTGTGTGTGTGTGTGAGTGTGTGTGTGTGTGTGTGTGTGATCTTGATAACCACTCGACTGATATTGCTGATAAATCCTCCAGAACGGTCTTAATCTTGATCACACACTGTTTCTCACTCCGCTGACCCACCTCTCTCTCACAGTCTGTGTTCGCTCTCTCTTCTCTGCCGTTCAGAGCGCCAGTCCTTCATTTTGTTAGGTGCTCCTTGTATGTGTTACAGGACACACAAACTGTGTGTAAACCCACGTTGTATATTTGGTCTGTCGGTTGTTTTGTTTTTCTCCTGTACTGACTTATTTTGTTGGTTCTCTCTCTTTCCATCCTCCTCTTCTTTATTTAACTTTTCTTTCTTCACCTGACCCCGTGACCCACCCTGCCCCCAGCCTGTCACTCATCCTGTGCCACCTGTGTTAATGGCTGGGCGTGTCAGTCTTGCAGAGGGTCCCGCCTCCTGGATGCTGAAAGTGGGCGGTGCCTGGAGGCCTGTCCGCCGGGGTCCTACCAACACGACCGCGCACACTGCCGCCGTGAGTACAACTGTGTTGTGTTTGTGACGCACACGCCACATACTATATTTGTGTATGTTGCGTGTCATCAGCTGTGTTTTCATTTCAAGTGTTACAGAAATATCAAGCAAACTTTAGAAATGGAATAAAAAACGCGAACTGCTCCTGCAGGAGGGTTTCTGTTATAAATTGTGATGGCTGAGCAGATGTGGTTGGAACATGATGAATGTTTAGCGCCTGATATGTAGATTTGGGTGTTAAAACATCATTACCCTCTCTCCAAACACCTTGAGCCTGTGCAAAAAGTAGAGTCGCTGTTGGATGCTAGTGCAGTCACATGGACGCTCCAAGACAGATTACAGTCAATATGTACACCCGAGTGTGCAGCAGGTCCTCGGTTATCATTATCCCACTGACTGGCTAAGAGAAGAGACGACAAAAGTTCCTCTAACAAGGCCCAGTGTCGAGCCTGTCGAGTCATTCCACTGGTTTCTCTCTGAACCAATTGCTTTCTGAAGCGACGCTGCACAGCGGCCTTTGTCCACAATAGGAAATCCTTCCCCCCCCCCCAAAAAACCCCAAAACAAAACAACGCATTTTGCTTGCTATTCAAGCCTTTACAAAGAATGGTTGGATATACACCGATCAGCCAAAATATTAAAACCACTGACAGGTAAGTGAATAAGATTGATTGTCTCATTACAGTGGTACCTGTCAAGGTGGGATATATTAGGCAGCAAGTGAACAGTCAGTTCTTGAATTTGATGTGCTGGAAGCAGGAAAAATGGGCAAGCGAAAGGATCGGAGTGAGTTTGACAAGGGACAAATCGTGATGACAAGACGACTGGGTCAGAGCATCTCCAAAACGGCAGGTCTTGTGGGGTGTTCCCGCTATGTAGTGGTCAGTACCTACCAAAAGTGGTCCAAGAAAGGACAACCAGTGAACCAGCGACAGGGTCATGGGCGCCCAAGGCTCACTGATGTGCATGAGGAGAGAAGGCTAGTCCGTCTGGTCTGATCCCACAGAAGAGCTACTTTAGCTCAAAATTGCTGAAAAAGTTAATGCTGACTATGATAGACAGGTGTCGGAGCACACAGTGCATCACAGCATGCTGTGTATGGGGGCTGTGTGGCTGCAGACCGGTTAGAGTGCCCATGATGACCTCTGTCCACCGCTGAAAGCGCCTACAATGGGCACATGAGCGCCACAACTGGACCACGGAGCAGTGGAAGAAGGTGGTCTGGTCTGATGAATCGTGTTTTCTTTCACATCATGTGGATGTCTGGGTGCGTGTTTGTTGCTTACCTGGGGAAGAGATGGTACCAGGATGCACTATGGGACGAAGGCAAGCTGGTGGAAACTGTGATGCTCTTGGCAATATTCTTCTGAGAAACCCTGGCTCCTGGCATTCATGTGGATGTTACTTTGACAGGTACCACCTACCTAAGCATTGTTGCAGACCAAGTAACCCCCTTCATGGCAACAGCATTCCCTGATGGCAGTGGCCGTGGTGCAGTATGGCAGGATAATGCACCCTGCCATACTGCGCACATTGTTCAGAAATGGTTTAATGATTGTGAAAAAGAGTTCAAGGTGTTGCCTTGGCCTCCAAATTCCCCGGATTTCATTCCAATCGAGCATCTGTGGGATGTGCTGGAAAAACAAGTCCAATCTATTGGAGGCCCCACCTCGCGACTAAAGGGCCCTTTCACACTTATGTTGTTTAGTCCGGACTTTCAGACTTCCCAGAAAAGTCCGAACCAGATTGCCAGGTGTGAAACCTCTTGGACCAGGGTGCAGGGATCAAAGACTCGGTCTTTGGTCCAAGCTCAGGAGGTAGTCTCGGTTCAGACCAAGGTTCATGAATGTCTAATGTGAAATCAAAGGTTCGGACTTTCGGATCAATCATAGGAAGTGATAAAACAAACACAAACAGTAACACCTGGCAACAGCGAGCGCACCTGGCGGCAACAACGAGCCAAAAGTTCAAGTCAAGGTCCGCTGGTATGAAAGCAAAAGTCCTGAACCTAATGACTATAAAATAACAGATGTGAAAGCACCAGAACCAGACTCTGGTTCAGACCTTGGTTTGGACTTTCAAGTGTGAAAGGGACCTTAGAGGACTTAAACGATCTGCTGCTAACGTCTTGGTGCCAGATACCAGAGGACACCTTCAGAGGTCTTGTGGAGTCCATGCCTTGACAGGTCAGAGCTGCTTTGGTGGCACGAGGGGGGACCTACACAACACTAGGCAGGTGGTTTTAATGTTTTGGCTGATATATAGTAATCGTATAACAATGGCATCGTGGTATAGAAATTTATATCATACCATTAACAAAGTCCTCCTTTCTGTATTTATTCCTTATGTATCCTGCATTAGTATTTTATTTTAGTTGTGTTTGGGTTGCACAATGGATGTAAATGCTGGATTTTCAACGCTAAGGTTCATGGTTTAAGCTGCAGCATTGCTTTCAGCTGGCCATCACAGCAAACTTGAGTCATTCTAGATAAATGTGTCTACTGAATGAGAAAATGTATACAATAGGAACCGCTGCAGAAGTCCCCCTTCCTGTTTCTATCCCACTTCAGTACTGTATGCAGGTCATGGTAAGTGTTGCCGCTCACTATGGTGATATAGTAATGCAGTTTTAAAACACATTGTAGAAATGAAATTGTTTCTTCAGTGTTGTACAGCAGAGACAAAGCAGGAGTTTGGTAGCATTTGCTGAAGTCCTCCATGTATTTATCAAATATCTGTCTTGCATTAGTACTGTATGTAAAAAAACAAAACATATATAATGTGCATTAACCACATTTTATAGGTCCTTGCATGTATACATGCATTTATCCTATATTAGTACTGCACAATTACAATGTTACAATTTCATTTAGCAGATGCTTTTATTCAAAGTGACGTATGTACATGTGAGAGTTAATACAACTCAAGCAAGGATCTAGTCAGGAGACAACGCAAGCAAGTTCCAAAAACAAGGTTCAAGTCCGATAGGACATGTGTGTCAACAGACAGTATACAAAGGCGATGCATAGGGTGTATAGAGGCGTTTTTTTTTTCTTCCTTTTTATTAATACCATCAGGTGTGGAGGTGTTAGAGAAAGAGCTGGGTCTTTAGCTTCTTTTTAGAGATGGACAGGGACTCAGCGGATCGAATGGAGTTTGGTAACTCGTTCCACCACCGGGGAACTACAGAAGAGAAGAGTCTGGCTAGTGATTTAGCGCCCCGTTGTGGCAGAAGTGCTAGGTGCCTTTTATTGGCAGAGCATAATGAGCAGGACTGAGTGTAGACCTGAATGAGGGAGTTGAGGTAGGTGGGAGCCGTTTTAGTTGTTGTTTTGTAAGTGAGAATCAAGGTTTTGAATTTAATGCGGACAGCAACTGCAGGGAGACCTGCCAGTAGGGTCTGTGAATGTTCTCATTCATCCAGGTCATAGTTATCCAAAGGAGTTGAATCAAGTGCAACTGGACTTGGTTATATATCCATGAAGACGTTTCGCCTCTCATCCAAGAGGCTTTATCAGTTCGTGCCTTTCTGACTAGACCAAGCTAGTCTGACTGGCTGGTGATGAAACTCAGATATTTAGCCTCTTTGGAGTCGTTATCAGAGCTATTGATGTCAATGGCTCTTTGTGATCCGATGTTAAGCAGCGACAGTTGTTATCAGAGCTATTGATGTCAATGGCTCTTTGTGTTCCGATGTTTAGCAACGACAGTTGTTATCAGAGCTATTGATGTCAATGTCTCTTTTGTGTTCCGATGTTTAGTAACGACAGTCACTGGAGGTGTTAGTTTCGACTTCGTTCGTGCTCCATTCAGTGGCCATGAGAGTCGTTGAGCCGTTTGTGAACGACTGTTGTTCTTGGAGGCTAAGCTTCTTGAGTCTCCTGGGTAGACATGAAAGGACGGCATTGTAGGTGGGAGATAGGTGGTGTCGCAGACCTCCTCCTCTGTTGAGGGATGGTTTTTCCAGTTTCACATAGATGGCTTCTTTCACCCCTCTTTCAAACCATCTATCTTCCCTGACCAAAATGTGTACGTTGCTGTCCTCGAAGGAGTGAGTCTTCTCCTTTAGGTGTAGATAGACTGCTGAGTCTTGTCCTGAGGAGTTTGGCCTTCTGTGTTGGGCCATCCGTTTGTGTAGTGGTTGTTTGGTTTCTCCTATGTACAGGTCAGTGCAATCCTCATTACGTTGTACAGTATACACCAGATTGCTTTTTTGGGTGTGTGGTACATGGTCTTTGGGATGAACCAGTTTTTGTCAGAGTGTGTTGCTGGGTTTGAAGTATACCGGGATGCGGTGTTTGCTAAAAATTCTCCTGAGTTTTCTCGGAGACCCCAGAAACATACAGGATGACTATGTTATTCCCTCTGTTCCTCTTCTCCTCATTGCTCACCCGGTTGGTCTTTCTGGAACGTGTTGCAGTTTTCACAAAGGTCCAACTGGGGTAGCCGCAGGTTTTTAAAGCTCCCCTCAGGTGTTTGTGTTCTTCCCGGTGGGCCTGAGTGCTGCTGGGCACATCGTCAGCTCTGTGTTGCAGAGTGCTGATGATGCTCAGTTTGTGTACCAGAGGGTGGTGTGAGTCGAAAAGTAGATATTGGTCTGTGTGTGTAGGTTTCCTGTAAACCCCAATGTGGAGGCTCCTGTCTCCCCCCATGTGGACGTCCCAGTCCAAGAAGGGCAAACTGTTGTTCTTTACGTCTTCCCTTGTGAACTTAATGTTCTTGTCCACTGAGTTGATGTGTTTGGTAAACGCTTGCACCTCTTGTGTTTGGATTTTGACCCATGTGTCGTCCACATATCTGAACCAGTGGCTCTGAGGTGTTCCTCTGAAGGAGTTCAGGGCCCTGTGTTCTACCTCTTCCATATATAAGTTGGCCACAATGGGCGATACTGGTGAGCCCATTGCACAGCCGTGTTTCTGTCTGTAAAACTGGCCCCTGAGTTGGAAATATGTAGTGTTCAGGCAAAGGTCCAGTAGTTGGCAAATCTGGTCTGGGCTGAGGTTGGTCCTATTGTGGAGGGTGTTGTCACATTGCAAACGTTGCCTCACAGTTGCCAAAGCCTCCATGGTTGGGATGCAGGTGAATAACGAGGCCATGTCGTAGGATACCATGGTTTCATTAGGTTCCAGTTTTATGCCTTGGACCTTGTTCACAAAGTCAGTGGAGTTTTGGATATGGTGAGGTGTTTCGCCCACTAAAGGGGTCAAGATGTTGGTTATATGTTTGGAAATGTTGTACGCTGCTGACGATGGGCCTGAGGGGGGCTCCATATTTATGGATCTTAGGGAGTCCAGTAGGGAGTTGCAGTAGTCAGTGTGTGATATTACAAGAGCCTGTACCAGGAGTTGTGCTGCATGCTCAGACAGGTAGGGTCTAATTGTCCTGATGTTGTACAGGGCAAATCGGCATGACCGCGTAATCGAGACCACATGAACCTTAAAGGTTAGTTGGTCATCAATCATGACACCCAGGTTTTGGGCAGACTTTGTGGGCATGAGTTGGGTTGATCTGAGCTGGATATTGAACTGTTGTTGTAAGGATGGACTAGCTGGGATGACAAGGAACTCAGTCTTACATAGGTTAAGCTGAAGGTGATGTTCTTTTTAATTCATGCAGCGATATCAGCAAGGCATGACGATATCCGTGCCGAGACTGTGAAGTCATCTGGCGGGAATGATAGGAAGAGCTGGGTATCGTCAGCATAGCAATGGTAATGAAAAACCATGGGAGCGGATGATTGCATCAAGTGAGGTGGTGTATACTGAGAAGAGAAGGGGACCAAGAACTGACCTTTGAGGGGCACCCCTGTGGATAACCTGTGCGGTTTGGACACTTCTCCCCTCCAAAATACTCTAAAAGATCTCCCGAGAGGCAGAACTTGAACCAGCGGAGGGTAGATCTTGAGATACCAAGCTCAGTGAGTGTGGAGAGGAGGATTTGGTGGTTAACCATATCAAAGGCAACAGACAGCTCTAACAGCAATAAAGGCGAGGACTGACCAGTAGCTGTAGCCAAATGCAGTGATTCCATTATTGACAGGAGTGCAGTCTCAGTAGAGTGACCCCGCTTAAAGCCAGACTGTTTCAGATCATACAGACTGTTCTCAGAAAGGAATTCGGAGACTTGGTTAATTAAAGACCGTGCGCGCAAGTATTTTTGATAGAAAGGGTAGGAGTGAAACTGGTCTGTAGTTTTCAACCTGGGCTGAGTTGAGTGTGGGTTTTTTGAGCAGCAGGGTGACCCGAGCTTGCTTAAAAGGAGGTTGGATGGTATCGGGTCCAGCGGACAGGTAGTGGGGCGAGAGTCAGAGTTCTTTCTTTATTGTTGTACTGTGGAGCCAATTGTAAATGATAAACTAACAAAACATCGGTGTCCGTTGGTCAGCTGGTCACAGTACCAAATCCCTAATAACATCAGTGAAAAGAGAACAAAACTGGAAGTTAACCTGCAGCAGTGGTTCAGTAGAAAACAGGCCTCAGGACGACAGATGGGATTTAGACCCAGTCTTTGATGAAGCCCAGCAGAGTGCATTTATTCAGACCGCGCTGTAGTTTTCCCTGTCATTGTTTTGGGATAAGGAGGGAGAGACCGGGAGAGGAGGAGGAGGAGGAGGGAGGGAGGTGCATTGTTAAGTCTGATTTAATCTGTGGAAGGTGTTTGGTGTTTGGGGTTCTGCTCGTTTGTACATGTACTATGGCAGAAGTCCAAGGCCACCCAGTTATTACCCCCCCTCCAGAGTGCCCCCCCACACACACACACACACAAACACATATACTACCACCACCGACGATAACAAACCGACCTGGGAGTCTGTGGATACCTCTGTAATGACTGAAGGTTTGTGTGTGTGTAATGTGTTTGCAGGTGGTGCTGAGCCAAGGTCCTCCATTAATGATAATAATAATGGTAGTAATAATGGGTATAATAAACTTCATTTCCAAAGCAGCTTTCATCACAAGCAGAAAAATATAGATAGTTTTATTTAATGAAAGGCAAAAAGAAAAAGAAAAGGTTGCAAATGAGAAATGTTTTGAATTGTTCATGTGTTAATAATTTAGTTAGGTGATGACAAAGACTAAAGGGACAAAGTGCTGCAAAGTCAAGCGTGCAGTGGTTGAAGGAATGATTCAGATTCCGGTTTTCCAGTGTTTCAGAGACACCAGTTAATAACAATAACAAAACAATCTGAGATTAGATGGCACTTTATTCACCTCCTCAGGGGAAGTTTGATATTAATTTCAAAAATAAGAAAAAGTAAATTGAAGTCTTGTAACTTGGTTGATCTTTAGAAATTATCACATGTCCACAATGTCCGAGACCGAGTCAAGCCCGAGTCATTTTAGTGTGAAGTGCAAGAAAAGACCGAGACCTTCATAATACAGACTAGACTAGTCTCCGGACTCGGGTACTACAGTTCTATCCAGTAGTACATGTACAGAAGTCCATAACAAACATGGACTGCATGAACATAGTCACTGTGTCTTTCTCCTCCATTCTCCTTGTCCCTCTAGCCCTTCATTCTGTCTCCTCCCTCTCTTTTTCTATTATTTTATCTCCTCATCTCTGTTTACCACCCGCTTTCTCCTCTCTGCCCTGTCTGCTCTCCTCATCTCATCATTCCACCTCTTCTCATTTTTTCTACTCCGCCGTCACTTCTTAATTCCCCACCCTGCTCCTGTCTTACCTCTCCTCTATCTTCTATCTGTCTTCTGTCTATCTTCCACCGTCTCCTTTCTTCCTCCCGTCGCCCCTCGACTCTTCTCTGTCTGCATGTTGTCGCCTCTCATTTGTGCTTCACTGAGCGAGAGAGAGTTTTCCAATCATCTGTCCTCTTGTTTTGTTCCGAATTTGTAATCCTTGTTGTCTCGATGCTTTCAAGGTCGGTGAGATTTGAATTTCTCAGTCACAACGTGCTGCAGGATTTTTCAAGTCCCGAGATAGAGCTGGTGTGAAACTCCAGGGTACTCGTTTGATCGATACGGCTTACAGTGCTGCCTTAGAGCTCGATTTATTCCTCCGTCACTTTGATTTAGGGTTTCCATTCCAGTGTGAACGCGGCGGGCCGGCCCCTGAGCCGAAGCCACCGTGGCCACTTCAGCCCGGACTTATCTGCCTTTCCCAGAGTCTCTTTTTCATATCCAAAGACTACCTGGACCCATTGTAACCTCAAATCCATCCTTCACGGCCGAGGAAAAGGGTGTCAGTCCCACTTTTCTGTTGCCTGCCCGCTGACCCGCTGCTGATCTTCACAGCCAACAGGAGCCGATGTGGGAAATGAAGCTTAGTTGAAAATATATGATATCTTATTCTTAAATGGATTCTTCTGTGACATTTATGTTTTACATTTGCATGTGTTGATAGTGAGACGCTATACAGCACAGTCCACCCACGCTGTTGTGTGACTCTCCCGTCACTCCCAGGGGAGTGACCTCGACAAGGAAGCTTTGTTTGTATAGCACGTTTCACACACAAAGGCAGTTCAAAGTGTTTTACACGAGGCATAAGAAGGTGTAAATAAGATCTACAGAATAAAAGAAATTACAAAATGAACCCATATAAATAAAGAGAAATAAAATAGTATGAACTTTGATCCTGTTATGTTTCAAAGTGAGTAATGGTCAAACTGCAACTCTCAGTAGGCTGAAAATTCAGTCCAAGTCAACTGAGCACTTAAAAGTTTTTAGTGTAGTTTTAAAAGTGTTCAGAAGTGGGCTAAAGCTTAGATTTTCTGGGCGTTTTTCCAACTGCTTCACTGTGTTTAAATGTCCCATAAAACGGTATGTCGAGCAGATTTAATAAGGGGAGGGAGATTGATTTGACTGACAGCCGATCACAGTCAGGCATTTTTCGCAGAATGTGGACGTCGATACGCTATTGGTCAGTTCAGTTTGCTGGATGAAGATCACTTGTGTCCTCTCACGCTCACTCCAATTTGTTCAATGGACATTTTTGTTAGCGCACACCCACAAATTCAGGAGGAAAAATGACTAAAAACTGCAAACTTATTGTATTTGCCAGGAAGAGAAAAACAATATTCTTATAAGCACAAACATAGTGTGATATTTTGTGAAGCTATAGAAAATCCAGTGTTAAGTAGATGTAAACCAAGTGCAGATAAGCGGTAACAAGAATGAAAATACATTTTTCATTTTATTAGACCTTTGACGCACACTGATACTAAATGCACTTGAGATGCATTTTAATGCCGAATCTATCTTTATGACTGCAGATAAAGCGGGGCGGAGCTGAAAGGCAGTGGTGTTATCACGTCCCCGTCCCTCTCGGAGGGACACAGGATGGAGATTAAACAGCATGCTATTTGAATGCAGCTTGATCCCACCAGTGTCGACTTTAGAGGATGATTTAGTCACCGGCCGGCTGGGATTACATTTGCTGATTACTTTGTGCTTGACGCTGAATGGCCCTTGGCCTCTAGATGGGTGTAGACTGTCCACCCATCTACAGGACCGTGGCCACTCTTTCATGGATCAGGATGTGTACATCCTTGATAGGGAGGAATGCTGGTTTGAATGGAGAGTCAAAGAAGCCACGTATACCATCCGGGTAGCGTACCGGTCTATTGCGTTGCCTACTGACACAGGAATCGCTGGTTTGAATCCCCGTTTTGCCTCCTGCGTGGTCCGGCGTTCCTACAGACACAACTGGCCGCGTCTGCAGGTGGGAAGTCGGATATGGGTATGTGTCCTGGTAGCTGCACTAGCACCTCCTCTGGTCGATCAGGGTGCCTGTTCTGGGGGAGGGGGAGCTGGGGAGAATAGCGTTGTCCTGCCATGCGCTACGTCCCCCTGGCGAAACTCCTCAAGGTGAAAAGAAGCGGCTGGTGACTCCACGTGTATCGGAGGAGGCATATGGTAGTCTGCAGCCCTCCCCGAATTGGCAGAGGGGGTGGAGCAGCGACCGGGAAGGCATGGAAGAGTGGGGTAATTGGCTGGATACAAAACAAAAACTGATGAAGTCACTTAGACGAGTGATGAAACGTTTCTCCCACCAAATGTCCAGATGAACTGGGGTGAACTGGACGGGCAGGCCTGGGAGCCATCCCACAAGTACACTATGATAAGGCCCATGGCAAGGACAAGCCCCAACTAGTCCAGGAGGAGGAGTGGGCAGGTGTCGGAAGAGGAATGAAGGAGTGGCAGCAGGGAGCATGGACAAGGTGGGAGGGTGCCCAGGAGAGGAAAATATCCTGGACAGATATCTGGCAGGCCGAACCCCAGCAGATCAAGCTCATGGTCCAAGCCCTGTTTGATTTTCTACCTAGCCCAGCAAATCTTCATATCTGGGGAAAGATTTATTTTCCATCATGTCCTCTGTGTCCTGGAAAAGGGTCATTCGAGCACATCTTCGGTGGCTGCCCAGCAGCCCTGGGGGAGGGCCGCTACCACTGGTGACATGACCAGGTGCTGAAGACAGTTGCAGAGGCCATCTCCAAAGCCGTGGCCAACAACAAGCAAGCTCATGGCCCATGGCCAGCCCACTTCGCCTTTGTCAGGGCTAGTGAGCAGCCTCACTTAACAGTCCAGATCAGCTGCCGGTCTCCTCACCTCTGCATCAGACTTGGAGTTGCGAGTCGACTTGGGGTGGGGGTGGGGCGCAGCTCATGTTCCCAGACCAAGTTATGACAACTTTGTTGAGGCCAGATGTGGTGCTATCATCAGTCTCTTCAAAGCAGGTGCTCCTTATAGAGGCAAATGAGTGGAAGCGGCCCAAGTACCAGGAGCTCCGCCCAGTGCCGGAGGAGAAACTGGAAGGCACGATGTGAGCCCATCGGAGTCGAGTGTAGGGAGTGTGCTGGCTACTCACTATGCAGGGTCTACACTCTACTTGGCATCACTAGGGCAGGTCCACCATGGAGGCTGCAGAGAGGGCCTCCAGATGGCTTTGGATCAGGAGGATTAATCTGTGAGCCAATGCTGCTGGGACACAAGCCGGGGCCTGATCAACCCCGACTAGGTTGCCTTAGCGAGGGTGTATGATGTTGAAAGACGTGAAACACCCGAGGACCCCAGGAAACATCACCGATCATGTGTCCCAGCACATCCTACGATGTGTCTTCCAATCAAGAGAGGGTTACTATGCAGAACGGTTCTGGTTTAGTTATTTATCTGCATGCAATTGACAATTGACACAAAAATAAAAAAAACTGCGTGGAAAATGGAAAGGAGTAGCGTATCAAGACTGACATCAGGCATGAATAGAGCACAGAATGGAGCAAGAGCACACTGGACATACGCCAACATACGCCACATTACAATGCAGTCGACCATTTCTCACACAATCCTGCAGCCACAGTCAAATTGCCTGTTCGCTGACTTCAACCAGAAGCACGGCGGAAAAGGAAAGCGGGAGGAGGCGGTGGCGAACAGCTAGTTTCAAATTACTTTTCTGCAGAGTGTAAGCGATGGGGGGGGGGAGAGGTAAAACAATCTGAAGTTGACACAAGAAAACCCCAGGAATTTCTTTTTATGAACATGTCTCGTCCCAGCGGAGGCAAGGAAAAATACAATTACAAATAGAGACACAAAAGAAACCACATGACATCAGCATCCATCACAGGAAGTAAAACGGTTCAAAACAGGAACTGAAGTGACTTGTTGATTAAACAGTAATTGTAGTGGTGACAGGGATTGTGCGTGTGTGTGTGTGTGTACTGTAAGAATGTGTTTTGGGTGAGTATCTAATAATAGGTCTATCTTGGCAGTGTGTTTGTGTGCGTGCAAACATGCGTGTAGGTGGGTGTTTGTGTGTATGTGTATGTGTGTGTGTGTGTTATAATGCCTATTTTCAGGCTATGCATCTGTAATTGTGTGTGTGTGTGGGGGGGGGGAGCAAAGACGTTCCCCAAACAACCTTTACAATAACACATTTGGTTAACTTCTATTGCTTTCCCATTAACTGAGTGAGAGTTTAATCATTCATTCCTTTATTCCTCTTCAGCTGCTTCTCGAGATTCAAGATTCTTTCTTCGTTACGTCTCTTTGTACGAGTACAAGAGAGTCAAATTCTTGTGTTTCGGCTCCTCGACACTGCAGCAACAATAGCATAAAATAACAAGATGGAACAAAAAAAGCAGTAATAGTAATGAATAGTGTGTGGTGTATATAGGGTGGTGTGGGTGTGGGTGTGTGTAAACTGATGATAAGCTGAAGACCACAGGTCAGTACCATCAGTCCAGCACCAGGCTTAGTGTCTTTAATGTTCTTTGTTCAAAATCTGGTTGCTTGGTTGAAAAAGCTGTTCTGGGGCCTACTGGTCCAAGCTTTGAGGCTGCGGTACCGCTTCTCTCTTCTCTTCTCTCTTCTCTCTGGACCAGTCCATAGTTGGGGTGGCTGGGGTCTCTGGTAGTCCTACAGGCTTTGCTGACACAGCGTCTGCTGTATATGTCCCGGATGGAGGAAAGCTCGCATCCACTGATGTCCTGGGCCGTCCGCACGACCCTCTGCAGTGTTTTGTGGTTGTGGGCAGTACCGTTCCCTTGCCAGGCCCTGACGATGCATCCAGTCAGGATGTTCTCGGTTCTGCCTCTGTAGAAGGCCCCTAGAATCCTGGGCCCCATGCCGAACCTCTTCAGTCGCCTGAGGTGAAAGGGGCATCGCTCTGCCTTTTGCACCACATGACTGGCGTGTTCATCCCAGGTGAGGTCCTCGGTAATGTGGACAGCGGGGAACTTGAAGCTCTTGACCCTCTCTACAGCAGTCCTGTTGACGGTGATGGGGTCCAGCCTCCCCTCCTCCGGGGTCGGGTGGCGGTGGCTAAGTAGGGCACTCCAGACGTCCCTCTCCCCAGCAACGCCCTCCAGCTCCTCCTGGGGGATCCCAAGGCGTTCCCAGGCCAGATTGAACATGTAGTCCCTCCAGCGAGGTCTGAGTCTACCCCGGGGTCTCCCCCCAGTTGGCCGTGCCCGGATAACCTCCAAAGGAAGGCGCCTAGGAGGCATCCTAATCAGATGCC
This sequence comes from Lampris megalopsis, assembly GCA_022114975.2. NCBI lineage: Eukaryota > Metazoa > Chordata > Actinopteri > Lampriformes > Lampridae > Lampris > Lampris megalopsis. The sequence goes on along the minus strand of JAJHIY020000690.1, from coordinate 1,193,278 downwards.
TGAACCACCTCAACTGGCTCCTTTTGATGCGAAGGAGCAGCGGCTCTACTCCGAGCTCCCTCCGGATGTCCGAGCTCCTCACCCTATCTCTAAGGCTGAGTCCAGTGAGATTTTAATCAGCACTTCTTAAATAGCGACGATCAAATTACGCACATCTGTTGTTCAATTCCTTCCACCCCCACCACGCACAAAACACTTTTTTACCTTCAGACCTCTCCTCACCCCATTCTTCTGACTTCGTCTCCCTTTACCTCGCTCTCTCCCCCTCCCCCCACCTTCTCTCTCTCTCTCTCTCTCTCTATCTCGCTCTCTCACTGTCTCTCTCTTCTCTTTTACCCATCAATCCTCTATCTATCTCCTCTTTTATCTCTCTCTCTCTCTCTCCCCTGGCCTCGGAGTCTGTTTTATTCATAGAAAGATGATAAATGAGTTTGGGACTCTGGAGCGTTCCACATTCTAAAAATCTGCTGGTTCATCGGGGCCTGATTTAGGGCTCCTTTACTTGTCAGAATATTATGTGAGGGATTCCTTAAAGATATAATCAATAACTTTTTTATTCCCAAAATGCCAAATTTGATGCTTTTTCCAACCGTCGTTTTCATAGCAGCTGCTATTCAGAGTATTATTGGTCTGTAATTGCACCTCCAGGTGCTATTTTTCATTGCCGCTGGCGGGTGCACCACTCTCGCCATGTATTCAAAATGCCACAAAAATAAAAAAGAAGGATCTCGTTGAATGTGTAAGTGCTAGAAATAGGTGCTAAAATACAAAGCTAAACATAATCCAAATACATTTCGTCTCCATCCATCCGTTATCCGAACCGCTTATCCTGCTCTCACGGTCGCGGGGATGCTGGAGCCTATCCCAGCAGTCATTGGGCAGCAGGCGGGGAGACACCCTGGACAGGCTGCCAGGCCATCACACAGGGCCCACACACACACACACACACACACACACACACACACACACACACACACACATTCACACACACACACACATTCATACCTAGGGACAATTTAGTACGGCCGATTCACCTGACCTAGATGTCTTTGGACTGTGGGAGGAAACCGGAGCACCCGGAGGAAACCCACGCAGACTTGGGGAGAACATGCAAACTCCACACAGAGGACGACCCGGGACGACCTCCAAGGTTGGACAACCCTGGGGCTCGAACCCAGAACCTTCTTGCTGTGAGGCAACCATGCTAACCACTGTGCCACCGTTCCGCCAGATTTCCTCTCCAATTAAATCTAATGAATTATTATTATTATTATTATTATTACTGTGATGGCCTGGCAGCCAGTCCAGGGTGTCTCCCCGCCTGTCGCCCAGTGACTGCTGGGATAGGCTCCAGCATCCCCGCCACCCTGAGAACAGGATAAGCGGTTTGGATGATGGATGGCTTCTTAGGTTTTTCCGCCATAGCTACCAAGCCCGGAAGCTTTCTGGCAGAAAGCCCTGAAGGCCAGCCAATCAGAGACACGTGAACGCTTTCCTCACACGGCAGTTTGTTTTTTCTTTTTCTCCTTTATTGTACAAAACACATGTACATTACAGTATGAACAAACAAAACCTGTTCTTGCCAGGGCTACATACATGAAACAAAAGGAGAAGAATTTTAAAAAAATGAAAAAATATTTTCTTCAAAATAAAATGTTGTCAGTCTATAAGAAATGTATCAAAAACACAATTAGTTCTAATTGCCTTCTTGTTTTTAAGTCCTCATATCATAGTGCCATAGTGGCGGAGTTCTTGATGAAAATGTCCTAAATTTGGTTTGGACTCCGTCCATCTCTTCTTCCGAATGTGGAATTTTCCCAATAACAAGATTAACTGTGTGAAGAAACAATTTATTTTCCCGTCTCATTATCGTCAAGACAAATAAAAATGTCTTTATGGCCGTCTGGGTGGCGTAGCGGTCTATTCTGTTGCCTACCAACACGGGGATCACTGGTTTGAATCCCCGTGTTGCCTCCGGCTTGGTCGGGCGTCCCTACAGACACAATTGGCTGTGCCTGCGGGTGGGAAGCCGGATGTGGGTATGTGTCCTGGTCGCTGCACTAGCGCCTCCTCTGGTCAGTCGGGGCGGCGCCTGTTTGGGGGGGCAGGGGAACCGAGGGCGAATAGCGTGATCCTCCCACACGCTACGTCCCCCTGGTGAAACTCCTCACTGTCAGGTGAAAAGAAGCGGCTGGTGACTCCACATGTATGGGAGGAGACGTGGTAGGGTGGAGCAGCGACCGGGACGGGGTAATTGGCCGGCTACAATTGGGGAGAAAAATGGTGGTGGTGTGGGGGGGGCCAAAAACAAAACATACTGTATAAACACACACACAATTTTATTAAAGATGTCAAACAAATGATGAAGACAGGTTGTTTCCGGGGTAACGGTATTATTTTGTTCTGTGTTTAGAAGAGCGTCTTGTGAAACCCGCGTTCAGGCTCGGTCCTAAACTCCTTGTTTCCCTTTGTTTTCCATCAGGATGTCACCAGTCCTGCTCCAAGTGCCACGGGCCGGGCCGGGCGGAGTGTGAGGCGTGTCTGGACCCGGCTGCCTTGCTCAAGGGCGGGATGTGTGTTGCCGACTGTGGGGCGGGGTACTACAGCGCGGAGCGCATCTGTCATGGTAAAGTAGGGTACATCTATGCAGCCTGTTGGGGGAGGTGGGAGGGGTGTCATGCTAATTAGGGTACATACAGAGAGAACCTCTTCTCGTTTCCGTACAGAACCATGCCTCTGCTGAGGCTGTTCAGATATTCTGGTTATTGTGATCAACCAAGCGACGTAAAGGGATCAGTTTGGGTCTCTCGTACTAGTCCACTTTAAAAATCCAGTGTAGCGGCGTCCAGGTAGCATGGCGGTCTATTCCGTCCCCTATCAACATGGGGATCACTGGTTCGAATACCTGGGTTACCTCCGGCTTGGTCGGGCGTCCCTACAGACACAGTTGGCCGTGTCTGCGGGTGGGAAGCCGGGTGTGGGTATGTGTCCTGGCTGTGCACTAGTGCCCCCTCTGGTTGGTCAGGGTGCCTGTTTGGAGGGGAGGGGGAACTGGGGGGAATAGCGTGATCCTCCCACGCACTACGCCCCCTATCTGTGTCTGGCCAATTACCCCACTCTTCCGACCCATCCCGGTCGCTGCTCCACCCCCTCTGCCAGTCCGGAGAGGCCTGCAGACTACCACATGCCTCCTCTGATACATGTGGAGTCGCCAGCTGCTTCTTTTCACCTGAAAGTGAGGAGTTTCGCTAGGGGGATGTAGCATGTGGCAGGATCACGCTATTCGCCCCACCCCCCCCCCCCCCACGAACAGGTGCCCTGACTGACCAGAGGAGGCGCTAGTGCAGCGACCATGACACATACCCACATCCGGCTTCCCGCCCGCAGACACGGCCAATTGTGTCAGTAGGGACGCCCGACCAAGCCGGGAGGGGGGTTATTTTTTGTTCTGATGAGGGTGGACTACACTACAAACAATTAATTACAACGTTAATTACCCCTCATGTGTGTTTTTGTGAAAATCTAATTTGTGGAGCTCTAATAATAGAGCTTTGAGTTGTGTTGCATTGTTTGGTTTTAGCTCCACGGGGAATTGAACCACTGTCCCTGACAGTGCTGGTGCCTTGCTCCAACCATTAGACCACACTGGGAATCAAACCTGTGACTCTGACATTTTCTACCCCAGTTAACTTAAACAATCTTCACCACAACATGACCCCAACAAGCGGACGGTGCCTCCCATCCTCACGTGGAGCAAAACGGCACATTTAAAGGGTCCTGAACGCGACATTAGGTGGCGCGGCCTAATCTGCAGCTGCGAGATACAGAGAACACGTGTTCGATACCAATGAGAGCTTTGTTGTGAGCCGTGGACCCAAGGTCGATGTCTTTGTTTTCTGCTCGTTTCCCAGCATCGCTGCCGAGTTTCTGCTCGCCACCGTCTCCTCCTCCTCGCCGGTCGAGCTGATAAACCAGCGCTGGTGAAAGTCAGCAAACAAACAATACAAAAAAAAGTCCCTGCAATAATTAGAGTTCATCTCGGTCTAATGAGGATTTAGAGGCTGCTAGATAAAGGCCTGTATGAATATGTATGAATATGTACGGCTTCTATTTTGGAGCGGTGAGACGAGGAGGAGGTGTACGAGCAGGCCTCCCTAAAGGCAGCCGTGAACTTAGCAGTGCATTGCTAAGCTTTTTCTCCAGTTAGATGTTGCCTGTAGGTGTGTGTGTGTGTGTGTGTGTGTGTGTGTGTGTCCACAGTTCGCCACAGCAGAGTTAAGGCGTTCAGGTAGTTGCGTGCTCTCGGCGACAGTTCCTGCTTTGGTTAATGTCAAAACCGGGTGAACTTTCTGGAAAAAGGTCAAACACACAGGAACGTGTCAATTTGTACTTTGAGTTCTACTTTAAAATGTCAAGATTTGACTTCAGCCCCCCCCCCCATTCTTTTCTTCTTCAGGGGTTTATGGGTTTAATTTGATTGGTTGTCTTATTTTGTCCCCGTCAGCACACCATAGCAGTAATGTGAGGCTGTGTTGAACCTGTTTTAGCATGTCTGTGTTTTAGCATGTCTGTATTTTCAAGTGTCTTTTGGCTAAGGTGAGATATATATACACACACACACACACACACACACACACACACACACACACAAAATGCATCCAATGAGTGCCAGAAAGAGCAGAAACGGGAATAAAACTTTGTCATGTTCAGTGTGTTTAATTTAGCTTTGTTTATTTCAGTTTAAATTTAAATTGGCTTGGTTTAAATGTATACTAGTTTAATTGTAGTTTAGTTTCGTTTAGAGAAGCAAACTGAGAACTGCAGCACGGTGGCACAGTGGTTAACGCTGTGGCCTCACAGCAAGAAGGTCTTGGGTTCGAGCCCCGGGGTAGTCCAACCTTGGGGTCATCCATTACATTACATTACAGTCATTTAGCCGACGCTTTTATCCAAAGCAACTTACAATAAGTGCATCATTTAACATAGGAAATCAGGAGAACTACTAGTCAGAGGTCATAAGTGCATCTCCCCTCTAAGCAAGCGTCTAAGAGCAAAACCAGTGCTAAAGTAAAAGCGCAAGAAAAACATTTTTTTTTTAAATGAGTGAATACAATAAGTGGTAAGAGCAAGTAACAGGGTAGTAGTTCTTGAAGAGGTGAGTTTTCAACCTGTGCCGAAAGATGGGCAGTGACTCCGCTGTCCCGACATCAGTGGGGAGTTCATTCCACCACTGTGGGGCCAGGACAGAAAAGAGCCGGGACCAGGTTGATCGGCAGCAGGGGCCTCTGAGCGACGGGGCAACCAGGTGTCCCGAGGCAGCAGAGCGAAGTGGTCGGGCGGGGGTGTAGGGCTTGACCATGGCCTGGAGATAGGAAGGAGCTGTTCCTTTCACTACCCTGTAGGCTAGCACCAGAGTCTTAAACTGGATGCAAGCAGCTACTGGCAGCCAGTGTAAGGACGTGAGAAGGGGAGTTGTGTGGGAGAACTTAGGGCGGTTGAACACCAGATGAGCTGCAGCTTTCTGAACAAGCTCCAGGGGTCTGATGGCCGACGCCGGGGCGCCAGCAAGGAGGGAGTTGCCATAGTCCAGCCGGGAGATGACCAGAGCCAGATGAGCACCTGTGCCGTCTCGTCGGTGAGGAATTGGCGAATCCTCCTGATGTTACAGAGGAGAAATCTGCAGGAGCAAGCAATCGATGCGACGTTTGCAGCAAACGACAGTTGGTCATTCAGGATCACATCCAGATTCCTCGCAGTCCGAGTTCACGTCACCACGGTGTTGTCAATGGTGATGACTTGGTCTCGGTGCAGGCAACCTTTCCCTGGGAGGAACATCAGCTCTGTCTTGTCCAGATTGAGCTTCAGGTGGTGTGTCGCCATCCACTCTGAGATGCCAGTCAAGCACACAGCAATGCTGGGCTCTACTTTTGTGTCAGAGGGAGGGGAGAACAAGATCAGCTGGGTTTCATCGGCATAACAATGGTAAGAGAAGTCATGCGAGCGAATAACAGAACCCAGGGATGTTGTGTACAGGGAGAACAGGAGAGGACCCAGAACCGAACCTTGTGGCACGCCTGTAGTCACTCTGCGAGGCTCCGGCACAGATCCTCTCCATGTGACCTGGTAGGAGTGACCTGTCAGATAGGATGCAAACATTGAGAGTGCAGAGCCTGTGACATCCAGCCCTTCGAGGGTAGAGAGGAAGATCTGGTGGTTCACTGTGTCGAACGCAACTGACAGGTCCAGGAGTATCAGGACAGAGGAGAGAGAGTTTGCTTTTGCAGAGTGCAGTGACTCTGTCACTGCAAGGACGGCCGTCTCTGTCGAGTGACCCACCTTGAACCCAGACTGGTTGGGGTCCAGGATAATGTTCTGGTGGAGGTACAAAGAAAGTTGGTTAAAGACAGCACGTTCGAGAGTTTTGGATAGAAAGGGTAGAAGGGAAACCAGTCCGTGGTTTCTCACGTCAGAGGGATTAAGTGATGGTTTCTTGAGAAGGGGGGTGACTAGCAGTCTTCAAGGCAGATGGAAAGCATCCTGCCTGGAGGGAGGTGTTAATGAGGTGAGTTAGAAAGAGAAGGAGTCCAGGTGCTATAGACTGAAGAAGAGGGGAGGGGACCGGGTCAAGGGAGCATGTGGTACGGCGACTGGATGTGATGAGGTTGAGGACCTCGTCGGGGAAGAGGGGAGCGAGATGGGATACGGTTGGACGTGGAGAGCTGAGTGAGGGTGCAGAGGGTGGGCTAGTGCAAGGAGCGCTAACCGGGTGGTGAGAAAAGGAGGATATGATGTCGTTTACTTTTTTGTTAAAGAAGTTAGCAAAGTCATCAGGGAGAAGGGAAGAAGGAGGAGGAGGAGGTAGGGGTTGAAGAAGTGCAGAGAAGGTTTCAAAGAGTTTCTTAGGATTAGAGGCAGAGGATTGGATTTTAGAGCGATAGAAGGCAGCTTTAGCAGCAGAAAGGGGAGAGGAGAAAGTTGAAAGAAGAGATTGGAAGTTGAGAAGGTCCCCTGGAAGTTTGCCTTTTCTCCATTTGCGCTCTGCCACTCATACTTAGGTTCTGTCTGTCAGGATGTACTGAGTTGGACAGCCAAGGGGCAGGTGGATTTGGGTGTGCAGGCCTGGAGGTGAGGGGACAGAGATTGTCCAGAGAAGAGGAGAGGGTAGAGAGAGGATTTTAGAGTGATGGAAGCCAGCTTTAGCAGCAGAAGGGGGAGAGGAGAAAGTTGAAAGAAGAGATTGGAAGTTGAGAAGGTCCCCTGGGAGTTTGCCCTTTCTCCATTTGCGCTCTGCCACTCATACTTAGGTTCTGTCTGTCAGGATGTACTGAGTCGGACAGCCAAGAGGCAGGTGGATTTGGGTGTGCAGGCCTGGAGGTGAGGGGACAGAGATTGTCCAGAGAAGAGGAGAGGGTAGAGAGAGGATTTTAGAGTGATGGAAGCCAGCTTTAGCAGCAGAAAGGGGAGAGGAGAAAGTTGAAAGAAGAGATTGGAAGTTGAGAAGATCCCCTGGGAGTTTGCCCTTTCTCCATTTGCGCTCTGCCACTCATACTTAGGTTCTGTCTGTCAGGATGTACTGAGTCGGACAGCCAAGAGGCAGGTGGATTTGGGTGTGCAGGCCTGGAGGTGAGGGGACAGAGATTGTCCAGAGAAGAGGAGAGGGTAGAGAGAAGAAGATCAGTAGCAGTGTCAGGGGGTAGGAGAGAGAAAGATTCAAGTGTTAGGAGGATAGAGGTAACAGAGGAAGAAAGATCAGTGGCGGAAAGAGAGCGGAGGTGTCTACGGGTGGAAACCATGTGGGTAGGGGGAGGGACTGAGGGGGATGAAGAGAGGGAGAGAGAGTAGGACATGAAATAGTCATCAGAGAGCTGGAGGGGAGTAACAGAGAGATTGGAAATAGGACAGTGTTTAGTAAAGATAAGGTCCAACAGGTTGCCGGCCTTGTGGGTAGGAGGAGAGGGTGAGAGGTGAAGGTCAAAGGAGGCGAGGAAAGAGAGAAGACGATCAAGCTTGTCAGTGTGGATGTTGAAGTCACCGAGAAGGATAAGTGCAGAGTCATCATCAGGGAAGTGACTACCTCAGACAAGTGTGTCAAGCTCCTCCAGAAACTCACCAAGGGGGCCTGGTGGGCGGTACATAACCACAATGGTGAGTTTGACTGGATAAGGGACAGTAACAGCATGAAATTCAAAAGAGGGTGAAGAAAATTGTGGAATGGAAACAAGAGAGTATTTCCATTTCGGGGAGATTAGCAGGCCAGTACCACCACCCCGCCTCCCAGCTCTGGGAGTGTGAGAAAAAGAGTACACATCTGACAGAGCTGCTGGTGTGGTAGTGTTTTCTGGCGTGATCCAGGTCTCAGTTAGAGCAAGAAAATTGAGGGACAGCAAGGATGCATAGCCTGAGATAAACTCAGCTTTCGGCACTGCAGACTTGCAATTCCAGAGCCCTCCCGTCACCACCTGCTCAACGTGAGTAGAGAGAGTGGGATAGATGAGATTGGTAGGGTCATAGCGCCTAGGAATGACCCAACGTCTATGCCAGCTCCGGAAAGAGGAAAGGACAGGAACGCGAAGGAAACACATAGTCTATACTAGGTACACGAAATACAGATGACTGACTGGATGTAAAAAGAGCCGTCCTTGTTTGACGAAGTCTTGGCTTGAAAAAGTTGTGCTTGCCTTTTTTCACTCTAGCCTTTGTTCAGCCTTGACCTGTTTGCCCTCGGCTTGTTTGCCTGACGCTTGGAAGCTAATGCTTCAAAGTAGCAGCAGTAATTTAAAGAACACTGATCGCTAATTTTCTGCCAGGAGTGCAGGTCACACCCTGGCCACTTAATACGCAATTAGCCAAAGAGCTAAAATGGAAGTAGGCCTGTTGCCCAGAAACTGGTCACATGTAAAACTCTATCAAACCTCTCACAAAACTATTAAAACTGGAAACGGCAAGTTACCAAGGAATATATTTATAAGCTAAAAGAATAGCTAAGTCAAAACAGCTAGGCAACAAGAAATATTTAAGGACACACTAGGTGAAAAACAGCTACAGCTAAAATAAGACAGCTACAGCTAGAATAAGATCCCACTAGGAACCAGCAGCAGAACTATAGAGAAAAGGACTAATAATACTCAAGGAGCTGGAATAAGACTAATAGCAACTTGTTAAGCAAAAAAGATGATACTTACTCTATTCTAGATGAACCAGCAATTCAGAATCACTCCAGAAGTGAAAATACAGAGGGTCGTCCTCTGTGTGGAGTTTGCATGTCCTCCCCGTGTCTGCGTGGGTTTACTCCAGGTGTTCCGGTTTCCTCCCACAGTCCAAAGACTTGTAGGTCAGGTGAATCGGCTGTACTAAATTGTCCCTAGTGTGTATGTGTGTGTGTCGACCAAGTGTGATGGCCTGGCGGCCTGTCCAGGGCGTCTCCCTGCCTGCTGCCCAATGACTGCTGGGATAGGCTCCAGCGTCCTGCAACCCTGAGAGCAGGATAAGCGGTTGGGATAATGGAGTCTTAACTTCTTTCTCACATTTGACCATATTTTTAAAGTAGTTTTTACCCATTGATTGTTAATTTTATTTACTCTCCAAGTGTATTGAGCATGCATAAAGACAAATATTTATATTATTACATGTCTCTGAAATACTCCACAGACAGACATTGAAACTACGTATAATGGTGTCAGTTATGTTATGACAATATGACTGCCAACAGATAATTTTCACTGTCTGTTTTTGCTAAGCCGGACGCCTCACGTACAGAAAAATAGGCATCGTGTCTGTTCTGTAGAGCTGCGTCGCTGCAACAAGGTTCGAGCCGCCCCTGAGCCGCGCTGCTCTCGTGGGCTTCGTGGCTGCTCTAACCTGTTAACATGGGCACCAAAATGAAAAGCAAGAGGTTCCCCAGTGTATGTGCACTGCTCAGCTGGGCGGTGTGGCCCTGGTGTACAATATCTCATCGTCTCTCAGAAAATACAAGGTATTTGGGGGCGTCTGGGTGGTGTGGCGGTCTATTCCGTTGCCTGCCAACACGGGGATCGCTGGTTCGAATCCCCGTGTTACCTCCGGCTTGGTCAGGCATCCCTACAGACACAATTGGACGTGTCTGCGGGTGGGGAGCCGGATGTGGGTATGTGTCCTTGTCACTGCACTAGCTTCTCTGGTCGGTGAGGGTGCCTGTTCGGGGGGGGGGTGAAACGCCTCACTGTCAGGTGAAAAGAAGCGGGTGGCGACTCCACATGTATCGGAGGAGGCATGTGGTAGTCTGCAGCCCTCCCAGGATCGGGAGAGGGGGTGAAGCAGAGACCGGGACGGCTCGGAAGAGTGGGATAATTGGCCGGATACAATTGGGGGGAAAAAAAGGGGGGGAATCCCCCAAAAAGGAAGTAGGAGGTATTTTACTATACCATTGAGAAGCTGTTAACCTTTCACATGGTGTTTGTTCGCAGCCTGCGACTCCGCGTGCGACTCCTGTTTTCCCGACAATCCAAAGTGCATGAGCTGCCCGCATGGAACCGCATTGCATCATGGGAAGTGTATCACCCAATGTCCAGACCACCACTACCGAGACAACCACGGCCGATGTGGAGGTAAGCTAAAACTTCGACAAATCGCAACACAACAGCAGTACAAGCTAAGTGAAACACAGCTTGGTTATAAATGAATGGGAGTGACTGGCAACTCAGTTTTCCATCATAGGAATCCTTTGTTCCCCCCCGTCAACCAGGAACATTGATTAACTGATTATAAATAGATTACCAGCTAATTCCATTATCTTACCACCAGGTTGAGATAAAGTCTGTTTGGTGGAAATGTTAGCAGTGCTGGAATAAATCTGTTGTGTAGCATTTAATTCAGAGTGCAAGCCCTTTTTCTGATCTGAGGTTTTTTCGGTGTGCAAGCATCTATGGGACTTTATTTTACCGCCATACCCATCACATGGGCTGTGTGGAGTGTGCACCCGCACAGGGCCTCGCGCCTCTGGGGTCTCGAGACTCGCCTGCAAATCCTGCAGTTTTTTTTTTAAAATATGTAAAAAAAAAATTAGAAATGTTCGTGACCTAAAATGCTTCTAAAATTAAATTGCTGTGTGTCAGTTCGGTTAGGCAGAGTCAGGATCGCATGAAAATAAATCTTAACAAATTATTCAGGTTTTTTCATTGTCAATATTGCATCATTACGTAGTGCGTGCTCTGTCTCGCTGCTCTCTTTGAGGAAGAAGGAGAAGGACAAACAATGTTGGCTACAGGGCGTCCGGGTGGCGTAGCGGTCTATTCCGTTGCCTGCCAACATGGGGATCACCGGTTCGAATCCCACGTTACCTCTGGCTTGGTCGGGTGTCCCTACAGATACAATTGGCTGCGCGACGGCTGTATTTACCACCGTAAATATCTTTTTAGAATAATCATCACTGCTCTCATTGAATAACCCTCCCCTCCATCCCCCCCCCTTCATCTCTTAGTTTGTCACAGCTCCTGCGCCTCCTGCTGGGGGCCTTCGGTTACTCAGTGCACCCTGTGCCATGGGGCCCTCGCCCTGCACCAGGGCCAGTGTGTGGACACGTGCGGAGACGGACTGTTCCCGCTGGACAACGCCTGCCACAGTAAGAGAGAGACAATCAGAGATATTCCTGTTCTCGAGAGTTGTGTCACCACATTCTCAGTGTCAGTGCGCACATGTTATTGTTAAATGTGACGAAGAAATGCCTGCTCTTCGGTGGGATATCTGACTGACATAATTCAGTGACTTTATCCCCACCCTGAGCTAATCTTTCATTGGGATGATGTTGTTATGGGTTTTAATATTCCTGTTTGAATCAGATTCTTTGTATTCATTGACGCTTCCTTCATATGGTTTCTCTGCCATTTCCCCCTTTTTTCTGTTTCCAGTGAATATTTGTCTTGTAGTTCCCCGTATAACAACACTGTCGCAAGAATGTGGATGAAACACTCATACCAGTACAGCATTTCAACTGAGATAAGCAAGGACCAGAGAGAGCGAGACAGAGACAGAGAGAGACACACACACAGACATACAGAGAGACAGAGTCAGAGATAGAGAGACAGACAAAGAGACAGAGATGAGCAGATGAGCAAGGACCAGAGAGAGAGAGAGAGAGACACACACACACAGACATACAGAGAGAGACAGAGAGACAGAGTCAGAGATAGAGAGACAGACAAAGAGACAGAGATGAGCAGATGAGCAAGGACCAGAGAGAGAGAGAGAGAGAGACAGACAGAGAGATAGAGACAGAGAGACAGAGACAGAGATAGAGAGACAGACAAAGAGACAGAGATGAGCAGATGAGCAAGGACCAGAGAGAGAGAGAGAGAGACACACACACACAGACATACAGAGAGAGACAGAGAGACAGAGTCAGAGATAGAGAGACAGACAAAGAGACAGAGATGAGCAGATGAGCAAGGACCAGAGAGAGAGAGAGAGAGAGACAGACAGAGAGATAGAGACAGAGAGATAGAGTCAGAGATAGAGAGACAGACAAAGAGACAGAGATGAGCAGATGAGCAAGGACCAGAGAGAGAGAGAGAGAGAGAGACAGACAGAGAGAGAAAGACAGAGAGATAGAGTCAGAGATAGAGAGACAGACAAAGAGACAGAGATGAGCAAATGAGCAAGGACCAGAGAGAGAGAGAGAGAGAGACAGACAGAGAGAGAGAGACACACACACACGCACACACACAGACAGAGAGAGAGAGAGAGAGAGAGAGAGAGAGAGCGAGAGACACACATACACAGATGAGCAGATGAGCAAGGACCAGAGAGAGAGAGAGAGAGAGAGACAGACAGAGAGAGAGAGACACACACACACATGCACACACACAGACAGAGAGAGAGCGAGAGACACACATACACAGATGAGCAGATGAACGAGGACCGGAGAGAGAATTTTTGAATTTTAAACAGCTCTTTATATTGCATAAAACAAAACTTCAACAGTGACGTGCCCATTTCACTACATCAACGTAAGCAACTCTTTACATTACAACATCCAAAAAGGTCTTTTTTTTTTAAAAAGTGGTTCAAGTCACATACTCCCAACGGTTCCAAAAAAATATTATGCAAAAACGGAATTAAACACCAGTTGCCCCTCCTTGACTGAGCAAATGGCTGTAGTGAATCGCCACTATACAATAACTTCATCCAAGTTATCAGGGCGAAGACACTGAAATCCATTCGGCCTCTCGCCTTCACCCTTGTGATGAACAAAAGAAGTAAATCCTCCTCTGAACCATTATTAATTCCACTTTTCCTACTTCTATAAATCGAAAGCTTAGCTTGTCTCACTACAAAATGTAAAAGTTGCCACTTTTCTGCATCCTTTCTCTTGTACCCAGCACCAAAGATAAAAACACTTTCATTCCATGTTTCACTACAGTGAGAGAATGGGTGTCACTACAGTGAGAGAATGGGTGTCACTACAGTGAGACAATAGGTGTCACTACAGTGAGACAATATGTGTCACTACAGTGAGAGAATGTGTGTCACTACAGTGAGACAATGTTTGTCACTACAGTGAGAGAATGTGTGTCACTACAGTGAGAGAATGTGTAACTACAGTGAGAGAATATGTGTCACTACAGTGAGAGAATGTGTGTCACTACAGTGAGAGAATGTGTGTCACTACAGTGAGAGAATGTGTCACTACAGTGAGACAATATGTGTCACTACAGTGAGACAATATGTGTCACTACAGTGAGAGAATGTGTGTCACTACAGTGAGAGAATGTGTCACTACAGTGAGAATGTGTCACTACAGTGAGACAATATGTGTCACTACAGTGAGAGAATGTGTGTCACTACAGTGAGAGAATGTGTGTCACTACAGTGAGAGAATGTGTGTCACTACAGTGAGACAATATGTGTCACTACAGTGAGAGAATGTGTGTCACTACAGTGAGAGAATGTGTGTCACTACAGTGAGACAATATGTGTCACTACAGTGACAGAATGTGTGTCACTACAGTGAGAGAATGTGTGTCACTACAGTGAGACAATATGTGTCACTACAGTGAGACAATATGTGTCACTACAGTGAGAGAATATGTGTCACTACAGTGAGAGAATGTGTGTCACTACAGTGAGAGAATATGTGTCACTACAGTGAGACAATATGTGTCACTACAGTGAGAGAATGTGTCACTACAGTGAGAGAATGTGTCACTACAGTGAGAGAATGTGAGTCACTACAGTGAGAGAATGTGTCACTACAGTGAGAGAATGTGTCACTACAGTGAGAGAATGTGAGTCACTACAGTAAGACAATATATGTCATTACAGTGAGAGAATATGTGTCACTACATTGAGAGAATGTGTGTCACTACAGTGAGAGAATGTGTGTCACTACAGTGAGAGAATGTGTCACTACAGTGAGAGAATGTGTGTCACTACAGTGAGAGAATGTGTCACTACAGTGAGAGAATGTGTGTCATTACAGTGAGAGGATATGTTTCACTACAGTGAGAGAATATGTGTCACTACAGTGAGACAATATGTGTCACTACAGTGAGACAATATGTGTCACTACAGTGAGAGAATGTGTCACTACAGTGAGACAATATGTGTCACTACAGTGAGAGAATGTGTGTCACTACAGTGAGAGAATGTGTCACTACAGTGAGAGGATATGTGTCACTACAGTGAGACAATATGTGTCACTACAGTGAGAGAATGTGTCACTACAGTGAGAGAATGTGTCACTACAGTGAGACAATATGTGTCACTACAGTGAGAGAATGTGTCACTACAGTGAGAGAATGTGTCACTACAGTGAGAGAATGTGTGTCACTACAGTGAGACAATATGTGTCACTACAGTGAGAGAATGTGTGTCACTACAGTGAGAGAATATGTGTCACTACAGTGAGAGAATGTGTCACTACAGTGAGAGAATGTGTGTCACTACAGTGAGACAATATGTGTCACTACAGTGAGAGAATGTGTGTCACTACAGTGAGAGAATATGTGTCACTACAGTGAGAGAATGTGTCACTACAGTGAGAGAATGTGTGTCACTACAGTGAGAGAATGTGTGTCACAACAGTGAGAGAATATGTGTCACTACAGTGAGAGAATGTGTGTCACTACAGTAAGACAATATGTGTCACTACAGTGAGACAATATGTGTCACTACAGTGAGACAATATGTGTCACTACAGTGAGACAATATGTGTCACTACAGTGAGAGAATGTGTCACTACAGTGAGAGAATGTGTCACTACAGTGAGAGAATGTGTGTCACTACAGTGAGACAATATGTGTCACTACAGTGAGAGAATGTGTGTCACTACAGTGAGAGAATGTGTGTCACTACAGTGAGACAATATGACTTGTAGAGCTTCAAAAGCACCTGAAGTCTTTCACATCCCACCAAACAATGAAACATTGTGTGTGGCGACTGACAGAAAGGACACTTAACAGAAACAGCTGGGTTGATCTTAGAAATGAAACTGTTAACTGCCAGCGCTCCCCGCAGGATCCTCCACTGCAAGTCACCTGACCTTTTGTTCAGCGGGGCTTTATATGGCGCCAGAGAGAGACAGAGACAGACACACACACACACAGACAGAGAGACACACACACACACAGAGACGAGGGGGGGGGTGCAGCTGAAACAGGGGGAATGGTAGATAAAGATAAAAAGACAACTTTCCCAAAACTTTGAAAATCGGTTCAGCATCGGTCCGTCTCAGTCTATTTGTCTCTCTCGTCGCCTCCCTGTCTGTCACTCTGTCTGCGCTTATTTCTCTGTCTGTGTCTTGGTTTCTGTCTCTTCCTCTGTCCCTGGCTGTCTGTCTATCTGTCTCTCTCCATCTGTCCTTCTGTCTGCCTCTCTTTCTCTCTCTATCCGTCTTCCTCTTTGTGCCTGTCTGTCTCTCGGTCCGCGTCTGTATCCCTGTCTGATGTGTCTCTCTGTATCTGTCTGTCTGTCTGTCCCTCCAGACTGCCACCCGTCCTGTCGTTCCTGCGTGGGTCCTCTAGCGTCTGACTGTCTGCGCTGTCTGAAGCCGGAGGAGGTCCTCCACCGGCAGGCCAGCCACCTCCTCCATGGCGTGTGCACGTCCGGATGTCCCATGCACACTTTCCTGGATGGGACACGCACGTGTCGAGGTATGTGTGTACACACTGACACGGTGTGAGTGTGTGTCTGTGGGGAGGGGGGGGGCAGTGGGTGACTTTTGTATTTGCAATTAGCTAATTGTGAGGGTGCGTCTTTAGTTTGAGGGGGGCATTTGTCAATTAACAAAGCTCAAACCACACACACACACACACACACACTGCTTTCCCAGCATACTGAGGGGTAGTGTTTGTTTGTTGTTGTTGTTTTTTACGCCATCATTGAGTTTTTGTTACTCGTTACCACAACCGCCGTCTCCTGCCCCTGCTAGCTAACCGTCCGTCAGGTCTGTTAGCACGGGCTCCAGAACACGCCGTTGTTCCCCTCCCTTACCTTTTTCCTAGCGGAGCTAATGCCACTCGCTAACGTCAACGTGCGTAGCGCTGCTCGTTTCCCAGCATGCCTTTCATTTCGCAGGAGCCATCGTTAACTTTAACGAGACGAACCGCACCATGCCAGACGTTGTTTCAAGTCCCAGCGCTTACTTTGGAATTACATGCTGAGCTTTTACCGCCACGAGATAAACAGGAGCAGCAGGTGCTACGATGGAGTAAGCCACAAGGTCAAGGGTCCGGATCAAAGGTCGGGGGTCAGCCTCTGGAGTGTGTGAGGAACACAGTGAAGTGTCATGGAAGCTACAGAGAGATATAGAAACTGTTCTTCAGTGGATGTGAGAGGTGGACGTGAGGCTCTTCAGTGAGTTTTCCGTCTCCAGCTGCCGAGGAAGGTGAAGGGCCGGGCCGCTGAGCGGAGGAGGCGTGGAGGTGCGGGTATGAAGGCATTCAGGGAGTAGACAGACAGAAGAATTCAGGGAGGACGACAACAAAGCTGGCTGAAGAGCTCTGGAGGAGGTTTTTGTAGTTTGCCGTGGTCCATTTTACACCGGCGTTTACTTGTTCAACAGATGCTCTGAAACAACGTGAGTCAGAACCCATCAGATAGACTCAGGTGTCACCAACTGGTGCCACAGAGCACCACATAGTACCCATATCACTATAGTACTATGTGAAGTAGTAGCAGTACATTTATTATATCGTATTAATTTTGTAGTAGTACCATATGAGATAGTAGTAGTAGTACATTTGCCACATAGTAATTGTATATGAGATAGTAGTAGTAGTACATTTGCTACATAGTAATTGTATGATATGACCACTCTGTTTCAAAAGTACTACTACTTCATATCATGCTACAACTATTTTACTACTACTACTACTGCTACTACTATACTATAGTAA
The DNA here is from genome assembly GCA_022114975.2 of Lampris megalopsis. NCBI lineage: Eukaryota > Metazoa > Chordata > Actinopteri > Lampriformes > Lampridae > Lampris > Lampris megalopsis. The sequence goes on along the minus strand of JAJHIY020000690.1, from coordinate 1,175,909 downwards.
TCAGTTCAAATGGAACTATATGAAATTGTAGTAGTAGTAGTACATTTGCAACACAGTAATCACATCATAGTAGTACTATATGAAGTGGTAGTACTAAAAAGTATTACTAGGAGTGGTATATTCGCAACATAGTATTATTTCATAGTAGTTATATATGAAGTAGTTGTAGTACATTTGCTACACAGTAGCCATATAATAGTAGTACGATATGAAAAATCCATAGTTGTTGTATTAGTAGTACATTTGCAACATAGCAATTGTATCATAGTAGTACTCTGAAATAGCAGTAATAGTACATTTGCTAAATAGTAATTATTTCATAATGGAACTATATGAAATTGTAGTAGTAGTACATTTGCAACACGGTAGTCATAGCATAGTAGTACTATATGAAGGAGTAGTAGTACTAGCAGTACATTTGCTACACAGTAATCACACCATTGTAGTAATACATGGAATATTAGTAGTAGTACATTTGCTACACAGTAGCTATATCTTAGTAGTACTATATGAAAATGTATTACTAGTAGTAGTACTTTTGCAAAACAGTAATCATATCATAGTACTATATGAAGTAGCAGTGCTAAAAAGTATTACTAGGAGTGGTATATTCGCAACATAGTATCATATCATAGTGGTTATATTTGAAGTATTAGTAGTAGTACCTTTGCCACACAGTAATCATACCATTGTTTTAATACATGAAATAGTAGTAGTACATTTGCTACACAGAAGCCACATCATGGTAGTACTATATGAAAAAGTATTACTAGTAGTGGTACATTTTCAACATAGTAATTATATCATAGTAGTATTGTATGACGTAGTAGTAGTAGTACATTTGCTACATAGTAAGAGTACATATCATGCTGAGTACATGTATTGTGTGTGTGTCTTAGATCATCCAGAGGTGGTGGAGAATCAGAATACAAATTAGAGTTATACTGACACATAGTATCGTAACTACGGCAGATAAATGTAAAATTTAATCAGGTGAGCTTGGTGTCAATTTAATTTCTGCCATTGGAAATAAATTTGTCACTAGAAGAAATTAAATTGTTCCTGTTAGAAAAAGAATTGGAGATATTGTAATACATTTTCCCATCATGATGAATACTTTTTAACAGAAGAGTCATCATCATAAGAACATAAATGTGAGGGGTGTGTAGGAGGGTAGAGCTGGAGACAACATTAATAACGGTGTTGAAATGAGGGTACAACCGAAGAGACTAATCATCTGATATAATGGTATCGGATGATTTTCTGCTTCCGGTGTGGGAAGGCGGTGGCACGGATTCACATTTGTGCAGCCTCACCCAGTACCGTCCATGCAGTGTCTTTGTCCATGTCTATGTCTTAAGTTTGTTTTGTCTTCATTTGATGGCTGGGAGAGCTTGGACTGCTGCGTCCTGCGGGCCCAGGGACCACGGCCCTGCCGGAGCTGTGCCCAAGGAGGTAACACCAAGGGTGGTCTGACAGGATGCAGAAGCGGGGAAGGCTAAGCTAACTGCTAGCCCATGCAGACCGGCAGGTCTGATAACAGTGAAGGCGGTCTGGTGGTGGCCTCGCCTAGCCTTGACTGTGTTTTTAGTTTCGTCGTGTGGAGTGCGGGGAGGTGTGTCGAAGGTGTCTGGCTGGGAGAGCTGGCGTTGGATCGGCAGGGGAGCTTGGTCTGCTGTGTCCGGTGGGCCCAGGGACCACGGCCCTGCCGGAACTGCGCTCGAGGAGGAAACACCGAGGGGGGTCTGACAGGACGCGGATGTGGAGTAGGCTAAGCTAAGTGCTAGCCCATGCAGACCGTCAGTTCCGGCAGTCATCCTGGCTGGTGTTCGTTCTCTGGACAATAGAATTTTTGGACTGTGTTGCACTGAGTGGACCGTGTTGTCAACTGTTTTGAGTTTTGTTTTTGCTTTTTGTTTTTTTCCCTTTTGTTTTGTTTTGTTTTTTGTTGCTTCGTTCTCTTCTGTTTTTGTATGTTTTGGTGGTGTCATTTTTGGGAAATTTGGGATGTGCGTTTTTGCCTTTGTGTGTCACTGCTGTGGGCTGGGGGAAACGGAATTTTGTTTCTTTTGTGTACGCAAGTACATGAAAGAAATGACAACAAATTGTTCCTGATTCCTGATCAGTTGATTCATATTGGCTGCAACGTGCCGCTAGACAGTTTGTGTGTATCGCTTAGAAACCATTTAAGGATTGGTGTACACCTGGAAGAGGACGGAAGTGAATCTGTAGTTCTGATGGAGGACAGAGGTTTGTTCCACCATTCTGGGTCCAGGTGAGAGAAACGTTTGGACCTGCAGCTCATCGCTTATGTTCTGGATGGGTTTTGGCGGTTTCTCGCGGTCCAGGAGATGAACGCTCATTTCTCCGTCTTCTCTCTTTCGGTCACCGTTGACTCGACAGCTGCGCTCCAAGATGTTTGCAGCGTGTCGCCGTCGTTCTAATGACAGGCTTCCTTTGTGGAACAGCTTTATGGCTTCCTGTCGGTTTATGGCTCCTGAGTTCTGGTGAAGAAAAAGCCATTTCTGTTGTTTACACGTTTCCCCCTCAGTTCTTTAGGATTCCTCTGAGTGCTCTGAAAGTTAAACCAGAGCGCTGCAAAGACGCGAAGGTCCTCCCCGGTGTCTGGCTCACGCCCCGATACCGTGGGTTTACTCGCTGGCTCCCCGCACGTCTCCAGGATATCGTGAAATAATTTCCCTGTTTGGACAGGGAATTGACCGAATATGTTTTGCATAAACAAACAAGGATGGCCAAGCTCATTATCGTGTCTTTCTTTATCTTGGTGAGATGAGGAAGAAACACGTGCACTGTTTCCTTGTGAATTAATGCCTGCCTTGCAGTTCCAAGGCCCCGGCCGATAAGTAATCAAGGACAAGAGCCCGGAAAGGGAAAATAAAAATTATCCTTTGGTGTTGAAAGTGCGCTATTTATTGTGTTTCGCTTTGTTTTTCTTTTCTTTGTTTTTTTATTGAAAAAGGTAACGGCCGCCCTAATGAGCGGTTTTCTGTGCCCTCGTCCAACGTGACTTTAACGTTCACAACGGGGGGAACTCAACAAAGTGCTGTTTAGTGTATTGAGGATTGGATAGCCATTAGCCGTATCGAATCCCCTTAATCATCCTGAAGGAGAAAACTCCGAGATGGATGAATGGGAGTCGGGGGAGGAAGGCTTCTGTTGGCTCTGTCCTCGCCTGGGGTCAGTATGAGAGAGACAGTGTACCGGGTTCAACACTGTACTGTGCTGTTGTGTTAACATCATGTTGACATTCAGTAGGTAAACAACTGCCGAGCAAACAGGTGGAGAACCTGAGTACCTTCAGGGTGGAAGCCAAGAAGTGGCTTCTTGATGATTTGCTGGAGTGGAGTCAGGGATCAGATAACAGAGAAAAGGGTGTTTCAATAAAAGTATTTATTGATTTAGTTCTACTGTGCTGGGTGTTGTTTCATAAAGATGTGATTCATTCATATGGATTATATATTGATCACAAAAGCAATCAATATACAATCAGTTCCAAGTTCTTCATTTTTGGGGGGGATTTCCCCCCGTTTTTCTCCCCAATTGTACTTGGCCAATTACCCCCTTCTTCTGAGCCGTCCCAGTCGCTGCTCCACCCCCTCTGCTGATCCGGGGAGGGCTGCAGACTACCACATGCCTCCTCCCAGCCACTTCTTTTCACCTGACAGTGAGGAGTTTCACCAGGGGGACGTAGCACATGGGAGGATCACGCTATTCCCCCCAGTTCCCCCTCCCCCCTGAACAGGCGCCCTGGCTGACCAGAAGAGGCGCTAGTGCAGCGACCAGGACACGTACCCACATCTGGCTACCCACCCACAGACACGGCCAGTTGTTGTTTTTTTTTTACCCCCCGTTTTCGTCCCAATTGACCTTTCGCAAAGCCCCGCCCTCCTTATTTACTGATGCTATGCCCATCAAGCTTTTCAGAACCATCCAGGAAGTAGCCGGAAAACCCCAAAACATGAAGCTGAGTTGATGGTGGTTTAGGGTAGACTCCACTCTGCAACCGCCTGCCCATTCCTGTCCTCCCAAGTAATGCCAAGGATCCTCAGGAGACATCTCACATGGAAGTCCTCCAGGCTTCTGAGATGGTGGCTGTAGATGGTCCATGCCTCACATCCATATAGTAGTGTGGAGAGGCACACTGCTCTGTAAACAAGCACTTTGGTGTGGAGGGACAGAGGAACGAAGAAGCCTTTGTTTGTGCGTGTGTGTGTTTGTGTTTGTGTTGGCGGGCAGTTCTGACATGCCACCAGCTCCCCAGTGAAAAGTCAAAGTCAAAGTGTCTTTATTGTCTCTACAGGGAAATTAGTTTGCAGCCCGTGTAATAAAACTCTTAACACAAAAACGAAACGTACAAACACCAAGGCACAACAGGACATAGTGGGCAAGGAGAACCAAAGGAATTCAACTATACAGAGCAAGGAAACAAACGATCTGCAGACAACAGATGAATACTGTCTACCTTTTAACAGTTAAATGGCAGTGGGGACAAAGGAAGCCTTGTGTCTCTTAGTCCTAATACAGGGCATCCTCAACCGACGACCTGAGGGTAACAGCTCAAACTCTGGCCGAAGGGGGTGACCTTGGCACTCCAGAAGGGAAGTAGCCTTTCTGAACACCTTCCTGTTATAAAGGTCAGTAAGCTGGGCTTGACTTCTCCCTGAAATCTTACTAGCCCATTTGATGAGTCTATCAAGCTGTTTTTTTATTGGCCAGAGTCAAGTTACCAAACCAAGCAACAGTACAGTACATTAAAACTGTTCCAGTAAAACTTGTATAAAAGAGACTCATCATCTGGGAGGAGACGTTAAATGTCCACATTTTCCTCAGGAAAACAAGTCTTTGTTGGACCTTCTCTGATGTGGAAGCAACGTGAGTTTCAAAGCAGTTTGTTGTGGAGAACAACCCCCAGATATCTGTAGCTCAATGTCAGCACCTTTAATGCTGGTAGGTACAGGACTAGGAGGAGTCTTTCTAAAGCTGATCATCATGTCTTTAGTTTTAGACACATTTAAGTGGAGAAAGGACTCATCACACCAAGACACAAAATCGTCGACCACAGGTCCATGTTGTTCCTCCTCCCCTTCAAGAAGACTTACAATCACTGAATCATCCGCACATATGAATGTGTCTGTTGGTATGGTTGCTATAGTGACAGTCATTAGTGTACAAGATGTAGAGTAACGGGGAGAGACAACAGCCCTGAGGGGAACCGGTTGAAGAGTACAGCTGATTGGAAAAAGAGCAATTAGCCCTCACACACTGTACACCCCTTGTACACCCCTGTCGGGCCTGTGTGCAAATTGCAGTGGCTCAAGGGATTTATGCACCTGCGATAAAACCTCATTTTTAACGAGCTTCTCAAATTTCGTATTGTTTAAGATGTCAACGCTACTGGTCTATAGTCATTTAATGTCACAGGGTTCAAGTCTTGGCACCTGGTACAATTGTGGAACGTTTCCATAATTTAGGGACCCTCTTGTTGAAGGGATCGTGTAAAAATGATGTGAAATATTCCCCACAACTGTTCAGCACAGGTTCTAAGAACCTGACCACAGATATGATCAGATCCAGGGCTTTTGCTGGACTTGGTGACTTTGAAGAGTTTTTCCACACTTTTGATATCAACAGTCAAAGCTGGGGGCGCCCTAGTGCTGTTCTTTAATGCATTCAGTTTCTCTGTGAAGTCATGATGATCAAATCTTAAGTAAAATGTGTTTAACTCATCAGCCAACTGTTCATCTGAATTAAAACCAGCCAGACCAATGTTCCTGTTGCCTTTATCTCTATCCCCAGTCATAGATTTCATACCGGTCCAGGTTTCATACCGTTTTGTTCAGGGGTAGCTGACTGGAGTTTTAAACCGCTCCAGGTTTCATACCGTTCCGTTCAGGGGTAGCTGACTGGAGTTTTAAACCGGTCCAGGTTTCATACCGTTCTGTTCAGGGGTAGCTGACTGGAGTTTTAAACCGGTCCAGGTTTCATACCGTTCCGTTCGGGGTAGCTGACTGGAGTTTTAAACCGGTCCAGGTTTCATACCGTTCTGTTCAGGGGTAGCTGACTGGAGTTTTAAACCGGTCCAGGTTTCATACCGTTCCGTTCGGGGGTAGCTGACTGGAGTTTTAAACCGGTCCAGGTTTCATACCGTTCCGTTCGGGGGTAGCTGACTGGAGTTTTAAACCGGTCCAGGTTTCATACCGTTCCGTTCGGGGGTAGCTGACTGGAGTTTTAAACCGGTCCAGGTTTCATACCGTTTTGTTCGGGGGTAGCTGACTGGAGTTTTAAACCGGTCCAGGTTTCATACCGTTCCGTTCGGGGTAGCTGACTGGAGTTTTAAAGTGTGCTCAGACACTTGAGCACATAGTAAGCAATACATACATAGGCTGACAGAGGTGTGCAGTCACATAAATCAGCCACACACACACAAATGCATCCTCAGTATGGAGACACACACACACACACACACATACACACACACAGAAACAGGTTAGTACATAGTTACCCTGTTAGTAAAAGGGCTCATACAGTCACACACACACACACGCATGCACATGTACACATACCTACGTTAATTGGTCCTGACAAACTATCAGATGTGATGTAAATTCCTCCTCCCCTCTTGTCTGGACACAGACACCTGGGTGGGGATTCACCACCTCCCAATACAAACACACACACACACACACACACACAAACCCCAGTCCGCCAGTGCCAGGCAGACTGCCGTCAGACAGACAGTGCTAACGTATCATAAGCACTAGCCCTGGTCGCTTCTGTGTCAGTTTAGATTTGATTAATACTATATCTGATATTATTAATATTATTACAAGAGATAATGGGTTTTAAGTCTTTTTTGGTTTGAATTTAATAGCTGTCAGCTCTTAAAGCCTTACAGCTGTATCGAAAAATGGAGAATTTCACTGAGAATTGAAAATGGAAAATGTGTCTCCATGACATTATCGCCATATTTTAATCTTTTAAGCCGCGTCATTTCTTCTTTTTACTTTGTCAGAGTTTGAATCAAGTGAAGGGAAGATAAACTTAAAGCGACAATTACACAATTTTGATGCTTTTATTGCGGCCATGTTTAACAAAACAGCTAATCCATCAGTCTCCACATCCTGCAGACTGTAGCAGGATGTGATAAGGATGGTTGATGTCTGGTAGGACTTTACCAGGACAAATGACAGGGGGCATAGTGTTTTCTGTCTTCATCACAGCTGCCAGATGAGGAAGAAGAAGGCAGGTGGTGTTGAGTTTGAAGAAGCAGTGAAGTTGTTTTGTCTAACAAGCAGATATGACAGAACAAGCTGGTACAAGACCTTTACCAACACATAGTACTACATCCATAAGTAAAACTCAGGTTCAACCAGGTTTCTGGTTTGTTTCTGACACAACAGAACTGGTGACTCGTTTGAGTTCGGGGTTCAGTTCTTCACGTGTATATAACCCTTAAAGGGCACGGTTTCATTTTTACTGTGTCTACTGTGTCTTCTAAACTTGATAGAGTTTCCATGTCAGTTTTTTTAGCCTAGCTTAGCTCAGTTGCTGAATGTCTATCAGGATCATTAGCAGCTCCACTCGAAAGAAGCCAAGTAGACCTTCAAACTTCAACAAAGATGGATTTCTTGTCTAACAAAACTAAACATGGTAATCTATGTGTTTATACGGTCGCTAATTTATTTTTTTTTGGGGGGGGGGTTTACCCTTTTTCTCCCCAGTTTACCTGGCCAATCTTTAACGCCTACACTATTCCTTGCAGGGATGAATCAGGAATCAGGAACACTTGATTTGTCATTTCACCTCATGTACTTGCACACATGACGTGAAACTAAATGCCATTTCCCCCAGCCCCCAGCAGTGCAACATACAGACAGCAACACATTTAAGAACGGCAAGAACACACATATTCAAACTAACACGTATATCCAAACTAAAAAAATCCCTGACCAAGGGAACAAACGGATGACTGTCAGAATTGCCGGTCTGCATGGGCTAGCAGTTAGCCTAGCCTGCCCCGATTACACATCCTGTCAGACTGCCCTCCATGTTTCCTCCTCGGGTGCAGCTCCAGGCAGGGCCGTGGTCCCTGTGGCAACTGGACGCAGCAGACCAAGCGCTCCCAGCCGATCCAGCACCAGCTCTCCCAGCCAACAGAGACAAAAATTTAGATGCAGACGTGGACAAAGACACTGCATCGACGATACTGGGTGAGGCCGCCGCACATGTGAATTCGTGCTACCATCTTCCAACACTGGCACTGGGCGAGGCCGCTGCAAACGTGAATTCGCACCGCCATCTTCCCACACCGGAATCAAACACATGGAAAATACAACATTATTCCTGATGAAAAAACATCTGTGAACTTACTGGAAATTATAAACACAAGGCAACAAGACAAACGATGCATGAAGGCGTGCACCTGAAACAGCTTCCATTTGACTTGTCTTGTTCCAGAGGTCACTACTAGGACCCCCCCCCGGAAACTAAATCACACCTCCATCTGCACTCTGTCGTTATTATTACAACCCCGTCAGCACAATACGCCGTGATGGAGCCAATTCTGTAAGTGCCGGCACCAGATAATGTCTGATAAGAGCACCGGCGCACACCAATTTGGACTGTAGGGAAATCAATACGCGCTGCCCACCCGGCAACAGATTAGATATCCCTGATGCAATAAAAGGAGCGAGAGGCTGGCGACCGCCATCGGTCTGTCTCACCCCTCCCCTCCCCTCTGTCAGGGATGCCACTGTGGCAGCGAGCTCTGTTTAATATGCCTCACGCTGCATCCCAGAAGACCGCGGGCATATGTGTGTGTGTCTGTGTTTGTTTTGTGTGTGTGTGTGTGTGTCTGTGTTTGCCTGCTAAGCATATCCATGTCTGTGCTGAAGCGAGAAAATGAAAGAGGTTGCATGTCTTTTAGAGAAGAGAGGGAGAAGAAAAGTGCTCGTTGATAGTTGTGTGTGTGCGTGTGATAAAGTCAACTGTGAATACATAAGTTTTGTTTTCTGCTCCATCGACAATATGAGTTGCTACTAAAGTAGATAAAGGAGAAGCGTCTCAGGATTTTGCTCAGGTAGGAGAGAGAGAGACAGACAGATAGAGAGAGACTAGAGAGAGAGAGACGAGAGAGCGAGAGAGATAGTGAGAGAGATGAGAGAGGCCGATAGACACGAGTGAGAGAGACAGACAGACAGCAAGAGACAGAGAGAGACAGCGAGAGACAGCGAGAGAGAGACAGATAGAGAGACAGATAGAGGGAGACAGAGAGACAGCGAGAGAGAGACAGATAGAGAGAGACAGCGAGAGAGAGACAGATAGAGCGAGAGACAGAGAGAGACAGATAGAGGGAGACAGAGAGAGAGACAGCGAGAGAGAGACAGACAGACAGCAAGAGACAGAGCGAGAGACAGAGAGAGACAGCGAGAGAGAGACAGATAGAGGGAGACAGAGAGAGAGACAGCGAGAGAGAGACAGAGAGAGGGCGAGGGAGAAAGATGGAGAGATAGAAAGAGACTGTGCTGGCGATGGTCTTCACATGTACACAAGTCATTGATAAAGCTGGCAGCTCACTGTAAGTATAAGGAGAGTGGTAATCACACACACACACACACACACACACACACACACACACACACACACCAATGATGGCTGTTTGCTGTTGGTTTCTTGGTGACGGCTCTTTTCAACTTGAAGCAGAGTTTACATTCCGGGCTGGTGAAGTGAGCTACGCGGCTAAAGCTAATAGCTCTGCTGCAATCTGTCTCCCTGCTGCCAAGCCCACATCAAAGGCCCAACAAAAGGCCTGTTTTAGGGCCGCCTCAGTGTTTGTGCCAGGGTGAGGGATTGGCCATATACGCGCATGCGTGTGTGTGTGTGTGTGTTTGTGTGTGTGTGTGTGAGAGAGAGAATGTAAAAGCCTGTTTATGCACATTCTTGTATGTGTGTGTGTGTGTGTGTGTCTTTTGAAGCTTAGTGTTAGCAAACATCGAGGCGAGCATAGCTGGTGCCGTCCAGGCCAAACGCTTACCGCCATCATTCTGACGATAATAAAACTGGCAGCATTACAGCATCAATCACCTGCTCTCATTCTGGAATTTGGCAGCGATGTAAAGATCTGATCTCATTTGGGAAATTTACTTTTAAGTGACTATCAAATAACCTAATGGGGGAAACTGGGACAGCAGCCCATAATTAACTAGTCCTCGCTGGCACACCGCCGCCACGAACCAAGCCGATTTAGCCCAGACCAACTTTTGGGTCGATAGAAGACGTCTGATTGGTCGAAAGGACTACAGGTCTGCCATCACTGACTACGTTTACATGTTAGAAAAAGTCAATTTATTGTGTTAGTCCAGGGGTCCCCAATTACTTTTCATAGCGGGCCACTTTTAGGGCCACTTTTAAAACCACGGGCCACTCAACCTCCAGCAGCATGTTGTTCGTTAGTTTGTTTTGGTGTCGATACGTTGCAGGTATTATAATTTAAACAGAGATTTTTCATCTATTTTTCGATATATTACTAGTCTTACTTTTACTAAGAAATTAAAAAAAAAAATTTGGTAGGGAAATAAAAAAAATTCTGGCATTTCTCCAAAAATTCTCGCGGACCATAAATCAACCCGTCACGGGCCGGACGTGGCCCGCGGGCCGCCTATTGGGGACCCCTGTGTTAGTCCCACTAAAACCGGACTTTTGAAATACATGTAAACGTGTTAGTCCGACTGGAATCGTACTGAATGGAATTTCTCAAAGTGGGACTGACACACCTAGATGACGCGGTTGGGGATGGATTCACCCTGGCATGTATACGCTTCAGTCGGCCCCGAACTGGCCTAGGCGTTCTGCGCACGATCCATAGTTCCTGTGGCGGTCTTTTCACCCGGAAGTCGAACAGCGTAGTATCAACACTGTCAAAAGTAAAGCGTAGAGTACGTATGAACTGTACAGCGCTGTAAAGTTGTCCATGTTCTCACCGCTCCACGTGGAACCCGCTTGCTAACTTGTTTGTTGCTTGTTTGGTATGTGACGTGACAAGTCAACCGGGAAAAGGTCCAATAGCAACCAGCTGAAAGGGGGCATATCGCCACCTGCCGTACTGGGGTCGGACATACTTCCGCCAATAAATCGATTCTCAGCCGGTTCTTGTGTACTGGGGCAACGGCAGTACTCCAATTACATGGCCTGATCGAGCGATACCCGTGGCTCGACTTAACTGTGCATGTAAACGCGCCGACTGTTGGGTCGGTTTCCATCGTTGGGGGTTACCACAGGGCGGGACCGAAGCCAAGTTTACACCGAATATTCGCGACGACACTTGGAAGTTGAAACTTGCAACTAGTTGCAAAAGAATGTGGTCTGCAACGTTCTAAAGCCTGCCAGTTTACACCCGTGATACCGGACGAGACCGTGTGCCGTTTCCATAGATAGTGTCGTTTCCATGGAGACTCCCTGCACTTCCGTTCTCACTGCCGGCTCCTCAGGCTTTTTTCCCAGCCGGATACTTTGTAGCGTCTTAAAATATGAATGAGGGTAGTGATAGCGAGTTATTTGCAAGAGTTGCAGTTCTAGTATTGATGAAACGGCAAAAACGTAAAAAACAAGAGGGTCGAGAATTTGGAGCCATCCGTCGGTGTTTCAGCGGAATACCCAGGGGGGGGGGGCTTATGCAAATGTATGCCTTGAACTTGAGACAGGACATCTCGGGAGATCCCTCGTCGCCAGTCTTTGGTCTGAGCTCGGTACAGACTTTCAGGGTTCTCACCCTCTGGGGTCACAACGCAAGTGGCACATGTGTCTGCCAACGTGAAGCGCTGGCTTCAGTGTTGAGTCTATTTCTGGCGCTTGCAAATTTCTCCTGAAACGGTCAAGAAGTAATCCACTGCAGAGCGTCCTGCTGGCAAAGCACGTCATTCATGCTGACGTTCTGTCTATTTCTGTTCCGTTGTTGAACAGCATTCCTTCACACTTTCAGTCCATTTTGCGGGTTGATTTTGTGGTATAATATCGGGACACAGGCTGCCTTTTCTCTGTCCCTTGGCAGTACAGTAGAGCAACGTTTTCGGTGCGTAAAACATTTATTTTGTCACAGAGGGGGCTTCATGGGGCGCTTGGAAAATCGATGCTGCTTTGTCAGAAAACAGGAGAAGTGAATCAGGGCTGATGCTCAATCTATCCCTTCATATATGCACCTATATATATTTGTGTGTGTGTGTGTGTTTGTTCTTTGTGAATCTAGCCTGCACATCATTTTATCTGTAATGTTACACAAAACAGAATTTCGCAAACACAAATCTCTTATCTTTCATCCGACTTTGGCTTTTTATGAGATTAAAAACGTACTTTTCTCTTCATTTAATCCTGCAGCCAGCTGCAAAAGGTAGACTTAATCTTAAATGTAGATCTTATTTGAAGTTGGTCATGCTATAGCCATAGGGTGAGGAGCTTCGACATTAGGGTGAGGAGCTCAGACATTGGGGTGAGGAGCTCAGAGTAGAGCCGCTGCTCCTTTGTGTCGAAAGGAGCCAGTTGATGTGGTTCGAGCATATGAATAGGATGCTCCCTGGACACCTTCCTTTGGAGGTTTACCGGGCACGGCCAACTAGGAGGAGACCCTAGGGTAGACCCAGAACTCACTGGAGGGACTACATGTCCAATCTGGCCTGGGAACGCCTTGGGCTCCCCCAGGAGGAGCTGGAGGGCGTTGCTGGGGAGAGGGACGTCTGGAGTGCCCTACTTAGCTTGCTGCCACCACGACCCGACCCCGGAGGTGCGGCTGATGATGAGATGAGATGAGATGCTATACCCACCAAACTTTATCTGTTGAATAAAGCTCACCTATTAGCGACTAAGGCTAGACTAACAGCCCATCATGCAATGCATCATGGGTAAAATAAGACACTTGACAAAAAAAATAAAGGCAGACGAAACAACAGCTATACATAGTGGTGCCTATGAATATACTGCGAATGCACCGCTGAAAAACATATTGTTGTATAACTTTACATAGTTTATACACTTAGTTCTTGATTGTTGTAGCTCTCTAATGGGCTATCCGCTCTCATCTTAAACCTTCCAAAAACCGAAGATTTGCCATCTTGTTTACAGAATACAGCCAAAATGTCATACTCTCGATAGCTAGCTTGAATTGGCTCAAGTTTAGCTGGGAGGTGGCAACTTTTCAGCCTCAACATTAATGAAGTAGCTAGTGTTAATTAGACTAGTTCATTGTTCATCTTCAGCTGCTTCTCCGGGGTAGGGTCGCGGTGGCAGCAAGCTAAGAAGGGCACTCCAGATGTCCAGCTCCCCAGCAACGCCCTCCAGCGCCTCCTGGGGGATCCCAAGGCGTTCCCAGTTAAGATTGGACACGTAGTCCCTCCAGCGAGTTCTGGGTATACCCCGAGGTCTCCTCCCAGTTGGCCGTGCCCGGAAAACCTCCAAAGGAAGGCGCCCAGGAGGCATCCTAATCAGGTGCCCGAACTCCGAGCTCCCTCCGGATGGCCGAGCTCCCCCCCACTCATCCCCAATTAGACCAGTCTAACTTGAAAATCTAAGCCCAGTCTAAGCCTTAGGCTAGTATTAAACTGCATTTATGCAACTGGTCCCTGGGATGAGATGGTATCCGTTGAAATCCTCCAGTTAAATTGAGTACATACAGTACACATGTGAAGGCAAGTGTCGTTTCTCTGTGGGGAATATTAAAACGCTGTCTTCCTTTTTCAGACTGTCATCCCTCCTGCACGCACTGTGTGGGAGGAAGTGTGGAGAACTGCACTTCCTGTCGCTCGCCCTTCACGCTGCATGAGGGACTCTGCATTCCGGCATGTCCACATGGCTTCTATATCCAGGACAACACCTGCCGAGGTGAGCACAGGCACGCCTCGCCTGTTTCACAGCCTCCCGACACACCATGCCAAAACCGCCACAAAACTGAACACTTTACACATCTGGCTGACAAAAACTGTTACTGCTCCAGGAGTTAACTCCTCTTCTTGTCCTCTCTCCCCTCCGTCTTTTCTTCTACATCACTTTCTCTCTCTCTCCTTTGCTGTTTCTCCTCCTCTTTCAACCTTTGTTTCTGGTTACTGCTCTCCCTCATCTCCTCTTGATCACTCATCCCCTCTCTCCTCTTTGCTCTCTCTTGCCTTCCTTATCTCCTTTTCCTATCATTTCCCCTCCTCCTCATCTTTTCTACTCCCCTTTTACTCCACATATCCCTCCCTCCCTGTCTTTCTCTCTTTCTCCTGTTCACCTTCCTCTCGTATCTCCTCTTCTTCTCTCATCCTCTGTTTTCATCTCCTCTCTCCTCTCTCTTTTCTTCTCCTCTACTCCAAACCTCCTCTCCTCTCTGTCTTTCTCTCTTTCTCCTGTTCACCTTCCTCTCATATCTCCTCTTCCTCTCTCATCCTCTGTTTTCATCTCCTCTCTCCTCTCTCTTCTCTTCTACTCCAAACCTCCTTTCCTCTTTCTCCTCGCTACTCCTCTCCTCTCTGTCCGCCTCCTTTCATCTCCCTCTCTGTGTCTTTTCTCAGAGTGTCACCCGTCCTGTGGCAGTTGCTCTGGTTCCTCCCAGGCTGACTGTCTCTCCTGTCCTCCTCGGGTCTCGCTCCACAGCGGCCACTGCAGTACACACTGCTCCGAAGGAGAGTTCCTCCACCCCGCCACCGGAGACTGCCACAGTAAGTCTGAGTGAGTGAGTGTGTGTGTGTGTGTGTGTGTGTGTGTGTTCTTGTTATTTGTGAGGACCAGTCGAGTTCCTCCCCCCTTTTTCTCCCCAATTGTACCCGTCCAATTACCCCACGCTTCTGAGCTGTCCCAGTGGCTGCTCCACCCCCTCTGCCGATCCAGGGAGGGCTACAGACTACCACACGTCTCCTCCCATTCATGTGCAGTCACCAGCCACTTCTTTTCACCTGACAGTGAGGAGTTTCGCCAGGGGGACGTAGCGCGCGGGAGGATCACGCTATTCTCCCCAGTTCCCCCTCCTCCCCGAACAGGCCCCCCGACCAACCGGAGGAGGCGCTAGTGCAGCGACCAGGACACATACCCACAGACACAGCCAATTGTGTCTGTAGGGATGCCTGACCAAGCTGGAGGTAACACAGGGGTTTGAACCGGCGATCCCTGTGTTGGTAGGCAACGGAATAGACCGTTACGCTCTCCAGACGCCCGCCACTATTTGTATGTTTACAAGAACCATTTGCGAAAAGTCTGCACAAGCTGTCATTGCTGCTCGTGCTAAAAGCTAAACTTTATTACAGGAGATAAATCGTTGGGTTGTGTTAGTATGTAAAAGTCCCCTCGGCGTCCTCCTCCACCTATCCACCTGTGATGGATGATGAGCCGAGTTTCTCTGTCTGGGCCGTGAGTGGGTGGGTGGTTGTCGACAAAATAACGTCCATGCAGAGGAAGAAAAATCGAGCTGAGTGCACTTTTTTTTTCTCAGTGACCTCTGCCACACACGGACAAGAGAGTGCAAGTAGATATCTGTATGCAAACATGCTGCCTGTTTGTGTACCCCCCCCACACACACACACTCACACTCGTTTCACTATCCTTATGAGGACCCCTAGTTGATTACATTCATTTCCTAGCCCTTAACCCTAACCTTAACCACACAAACTACATGCCTAACCCTAACCCTTACCCTAACCCTTACCCTAACCTAAACCTAATTCTAACTTTAACCCTAAAACCAAGTCCGCACCCTAAAATACACCCTTTTACTTGTGAGGACCTCTAAAACGTCCACACAAGGTAGGTGGTTTCTGGTTTTTCTATCCTAATGAGGACATTTGGTCCACATTAGGATAGTTAAACATGTACACACACACACATACATACAGCCCAACCTCAAATGGGTCATGGTCAGCCAAATTGTAGTAAATAAAATATGAAGCATCTGGAATATCAAAATACTGGGTCATCATTTCTGCATGGTCAGGAGACACACACACACATACATACACACACACACAGATACTCATGTACTGACACTCATATGCACATACACACAGTGTAGCAACACATAGCCATGGTATGGTGACGCTCTCGTCATGTATTTGGGGGCACCGCCTGTGACGTGCACAGGAGATGTAGATAAACAGTCAGTCAGTTCACACCTGAAGTTGGAAATTCTCCATTCCAGAAACTTCCATCTTTGCTTCAGAGAAACGCACAGGCAGGGACTCACAATATTAGTAATTTATTAATGGCTAAATGTCTACCAACGATAGAATAAATGAGTAAATTAAGAAATGAAATAACGGGGTGTCCGGGTGGCGTAGCGGTCTATTCCGTTGCCTACCAACTCGGGGATCGCCAGTTCAATCCCAGTATTACATCCGGCTTGGTTATCCCTACAGACACAATTGGCTGTGTTTGCGGGTGGGAAGCCAGATGTGGGTATGTGTCTTGGTCGCTGCACTAGCGCCTCCTCTGGTCGGTCAGGGCACCTGTTATAACGTGATCCTCCCACGCGCTACATCCCCCTGGTGAAACTCCTCGCTGTCAGGTGAAAAGAAGCGGCTGGTGACTCCACATGTATGGGAGGAGGCATGTGGTAGTCTGCAGCCCTCCCCGGATCGGCAGAGGGGGTGGAGCAGCAGAGGGGGTGGAGCAGAGACCACGATGACTCAGAAGAGTGGGGTAACTCTACATCAACTCTTATGGAAGGCAGCAGAAGTGACTCTGGCCCACTTGAGATGAAGTGTCGCTGTACAGAGGATTTGGTCCGACTGGAAGCTGCTTGTAGACAGTGCAGGTTTATCCGTGTGAGGATGAACCCACACAGGAGTCGGGGTTGCCTGGCAACGACGCCGGCTGGCAGCTGGCTCTTCGCTGATGTCCTGCTACAGGTTGTGTGTAGCGTGCCCTGGGCCAAACTGTCTGACTCATCCCTGGTGAACGTCGGCCGCTGGAAGTTGATGCAGTCTGTGTAGCCGCCGGGCAAAAGTGCCTGGAGGTCCTTGGCAACAGTCAGAGGTTGGTAGGCGAGGAAATCTTTGCTGCGTCGGTTCATCGGGGCGAAAATCGAATAATAATCTGCTACACGGAAATTAATCGACTCTGTGGAAGTAATCTGAAAGGAATTTCCTCGGCCGGATGATAAAACTTCCAAAAATGATCACACGTGAGGCTTTCTGTGTGATATATATATATATATGTATATTTATATATATATTTTCTTATCAAAGCTTGGTTTCCTCAGCTGCAGAGAGATACGAGACTGAGATTGTTTCAAACCCAAAACTGACACACGCACACCTTGGCGAGGGAGAAAATTAGGAAATGACTCTAAGAAAAACTTAAACGGGGAAAACTCGAGACTAAAAAGCTGTTAAGGAGGAAATGGTGTTAGAAGTACTAGAAGAGGGGGGCATCCAGGTAGCGTGGCGGTCTATTCTGCCACCTACCACCACGGGGCTCGCCGCTTCCAATCCCCGTGTTACCTCCGGCTTGGTCGGGCGTCCCTGAAGACACAATTGCACTAGCGCCTCCTCTGGTCGATTGGGGCGCCTGTTCAGGGGGAGGAGAAACTTGGGGGGAATAGCGTGATCCTCCCACTTGCTACATCCCCCCTGGTGAAACTCCTCACTGTCAGATGAAAAGAAGCGACTGGCGACTCCACGTGTATCAGAGGAGGCATGTGGTAGTCTGCAGCCCTCCCCGGATCGGCAGAGGAGGTTGCGAGGCGACCGGGACGGCTCGGAAAATAGGGTCATTGGCCAAGTACAATGGGGGAGAAAAAGGGGGAAAAAAATCCCCCCCCAAAAAAGGAACACTAGAATAAAAGAGGCGGCACGGTGGCCCAGTGGTTAGCGCGGTCGCCTCACAGCAAGAAGGACCTGGGTTCGAGCCCTGAGGTACTCCAAACATGGGGGTCGTCCCGGGTCGTCCTCTGTGTGGAGTTTGTATGTTCTCCTGGTGTCTGTGTGGGTTTCCTCCCACAGTCCAAAGACATGTAGGTCAGGGGAATCGGCCGTACTACATTGCCCCTAGGTGTGGGGGCCCTGTGATGACCTGATGGCCTGTCCAGGGTGTCTCCCCGCCTGTCGCCCAATGACTGCCGGCATAGGCTCCAGCATCCCCGCGACCCTGAGCGCAGGATAAGTGATTTGGATAATGGATGGATGGATGGATAGAAGAGAAGAGACAGGCCAGCTCTCCTCTATGTGTCCACCTGACCGGTCCACACCCGCCTCCTCCTGAGGCTCATCCCTCGTCTTTAGCAGAGAGGAAGATTGAATGTAGACTCTACGCACAAATATCACATGCCCAGCTAAAGCCATGGCCAATCAGGAGTGTTGTAGACCTGGTAAACACATTTCAGTGTATTGCATCAAACACCATGAGAACGTATTATTAAACATATTATTAAACAGTAATCATCCTGTCACATTAGATACTCGTCCTACTTATCCTCATCCTAATTAGGATATTCCTAATTAATTAAGCTAGTGAGATGAGGTCCTACACTATTAGCAGATGAACAAAAGGCCAAAAAACTAACAACTCGATGATAAAAAACACTATCTTATATACAATAACTACAGAATAACATCAATAACAATAACAATAATAAAATAAAACAACAATGTCCAGTTCACAGAATGTAGTTTGACCAGAAAGACTTTACCTATGGATCACTAAATGGCAGTATTGTTACCAGTGGCGGCCGGCTAGTACAGGGCGCTGGGGCGCCGCCCCCTTCAAATATCGAGAGATGAAAATCTACTTAAACATGTTAAATATAATTTAGTTGTATAATAATGATGAAATAAAAGTGTGCTCAGTCTGTGAGCGCCTGTCAGCAGCATTAAATACTGGTTCAGATGGTGTTTGGTTGGTTCCCGTCTGAATACATATACTTCCTGTATGAATACTTATACTTCCTGGGTGAGGGGCGCCGGCCAAACCACACCTTATGTAAGCCCTCGAACCTGTGGCGAGCAGGTGACCTGAGGCTGCTGTCTGATTGGTTTCTTCAGATTTTCCATACTCCCACTTTTATCGGCAGTGAATTGGTATTGTTTTAATGTTTTTTGATCTGATGTGATTGGACAATTCTCGTGGCTGTCAATCATGTTCACACCCACCACGACGCCTCGTCTCGACTGTCAATCATCCGCCGTCTACCAACCCTGATAAAATCTGTAGACTACATTGTCCTTCTTAATAACTCTGTGACTGTGTGGACATTAGAGCAGCTGTCAGATGTGCTGCGCCAAGCTAAATTGACCCCCCTCCGCCGCCTAAATGTTTTTAGCACCAGCCGCCACTGGTCAGTTCGGGTGGTGTAGTTGTGTGAGGGGGATCATTTTTCATGGAAGTGTGTGAGGAGTAATGTTGGCTGGATGTGCAGGTTGTTAAAGAGTTCATTCACACGAAGTCAGACGCGTACAGAGACGAGGGGGGGGGGGTTACACCATGTGGCCTGGTGTACAGAGAGGTTTGTGTGTGTGGGGGGGGGTTTCGAGATTTAAATTGACCCACTCATGTCATTGACCTGTCTCCAGCATGATCTGAAGGTGAGAGTTTCGTAGTTATTGTGGAGATGAGATTATATCTTCTTCCTGTGATCACCGCTGACGATAACTTATTGATTATCTCTGGTAAAGGTTTTAGGGGGGGGGGGGGAGAGAGAGGCAGGGACCCCTCACTGCACCACACACACCGAGACTGAGAGAGCAAGTTGATCTTTCACTCTGTCTTCTGTCTCTCTCTGTCTCTCTCTCTCTCTCTCTCTCTCGCTCTCTCTCTCTCTGTCTCTCTCTCTCTCTCTCTCGCTCTCTCTCTCTCTCTCTCTCTCTCTCTCTCACACACACACACACACACACACACACACACACACACACAGAATATGGCCTAAAATGTCCTCCTCCACATACCCGTCACATTACCCATAAGGCCACGGGTTTTGTGCTCTAAATCACTGTTATATAAGCATAGTCATCAGATCTCCTGTGTCCTTTTATCTCCTCCCTTTGCCCTTCTCTCTCTCTCACTCTCTCTTCTGTCTTCCTCTCTCTTTCTCTCGCTCTCTCTGTCTGTCTCTCTCTTTTTCTCTCTCTGTCTCTGTCTCTGTCACTCTCTCTGTTGTTCCTCTCTCTGTCTCTCTCTCTGTCACTCTCTCTGTCTCTCTCTCTGTCTCTGTCTCTGTCACTCTCTCTGTCTCTCTGTCTGTTCCTCTCTCTCTCTGTCTGTCTCTCTGTCTCTGTCACTCTCTCTGTCTCTCTGTCTGTCTCTCTCTGTCTCTCTCTCTGTCTCTGTCTCTGTCACTCTCTCTGTCTCTCTGTCTGTTCCTCTCTCTCTCTGTCTGTCTCTCTGTCTCTCTCACCTTCACACTTCTGGCATCTCTCTCCTCTGTGTCCCAGTCTGTCAATGACATATGTCTCTCTTTCTCTGTCCACCTATCTCTCTGTCTGCCTGGTTCTCTGCCTCTCGCCATCCCTCTATTCCTAATCTATTTCTCTTGTTTCTCTTCCTCCCTTTCTCCCTCCACCCTTCTCTCATTCTCTCAGTTCAGTCCACTTCAGGTTCAGCTTCAACTTTATTGTCATGTGTATTGAAATACAATGAAATTCTTGTGCTCTGGCTCTCTCTGCCTTAACACAAGGACACACACAAAAAAAATAAAAGGATACAAGGATGTGTATATATCTGAAGATTGTTGTGTTGTGGTGGTGTTATTCTATGTTAAGAGCGCCGAGAGAGCCCTGAAACCGGAGTCAAATTCCATGTAGTGCAAACCTACATGGCCAATAAACATTGTGATTCTGATTCTGATGGACTCATTCATTCATTCATTCATTCATTCATTGATCTTCAGCTGCTTCTCCGGGGTGGGGTCGCAGTGTTAGCAAGCTAAGTAGGGCACTCCAGACGTCCCTCTCCCCAGCAACGCCCTCCAGCTCCTCCTGGGGGAGCCCAAGGCGTTCCCAGGCCATATTGGACATGTAGTCCCTCCAGCGAGTTCTGGGTCCACCCCGGGGTCTCCTCTCAGTTGGACGTGCCCAGAAAACCTCCAAAGGAAGGTGCCCAGGAGGCATCCTAATCAGATGCCCGAACCACCTCAACTGGCTCCTTTCGACACGAAGGAGTAGTGGCTCTACTCCGAGCGCCTTCCGGATGTCTGGATGTGTTCTGAAGGACTCGCCATCCAAAAAAAGAAAAGAAAACTAGCAGACCTACATGGACTATGTACACATGAATTCATACATTATATACACAACATACAGTACACGATAACAATGTAAGCTGTGGAAAGAAACTATTAAAGAGAGTTTATGACAGTGAGGTGCTGACCCTTTTACTTGCCGCGGGAGCTTGACAGCAGTTGTCATTGTGGCAGTCTATGTACCACCGAGGGCTAATGTCAAGGAGGCTATGACTGAACTCTACAACACCATCAGCGAACAACAGGTGGTTCACCCCAATGCTTTGCTGCAGGAGGTTACAACCAGGCAAGTCTCAAGTCTGTTTTACCCAACTTTTGCCAGCATGTGAATTTTGCAACAAGAGGCAGTAACACATTAGACCTACAAACATAAAGAACTCCTATAAAGCAGCCCTGCTCCCCCACACTGGCAACTCTGACCACCTAACTGTTACGCTGACTCTGGCATACAGACCTTGGGTGAAACAAGAAAGACAGGTGCTCGAAGAAGTCAGAATGTGGCCACAGGAGGCAATTCCATCACTGCAAGACCACTTTGAAAATGGGACATTTTTAAAGTGGCAGCAACATAGGACAGTTTCATTGACTTGCAGGAATACACTGAGTCTGTATTAACAAGGGCATAGATGATGTGACTGATGTCAAAACTATCAAGAAGCGGGCCAACTGGGGGCCCCTTGCTGGCTCACCTGGTAGAGCGCATACCACATAAGACTGAGTCCTTACCGCAGTGGCCTGGGTTTGAATCCGGCGAGACCTGGAGACACTGCAGCATACAGACTGGCCAAGAGAAATCTGTCCCGGGGCATCAAGGAGGCGAAGAGGCTGTATGGACAAAAGCTCAACAGCATCTTCACTGATAATAAAGACACACGGCGCTCGTGGCAAGGTTTTCAAGCAGTAACTGACTACAAGCCCCCACCCCCGCAGGCATGCCATAAAGATCCCTCCCTACCAGACAAACTCAATTACTTTTTTTGCACATTTTGAGGTAACCAAAAACAGGCGGGCACAGACATTTCCACCATCACCAAGCGACCAGGTTCTACAGCTGGGGTAAAGAAGGCCTTCGCCAGTGTCAGCCCACGCAAAGCTGCGGGGCCGGACAACATTCCTGGGCATGTTCTTAAGGACTGCCCGGAACAGCTGGAAAATGTGTTTTGCAGACATCTTCGACACCTCACTCAGTCAAGCAGTAGTGCCCACCTGCCTCAAAAGTGCCACCATCATTCCCCAGCCCAAAAAGCCAAACCCAGCCTGTATGAATGACTTCCGCCCTGTGGCCCTCTTGAGTGGCTTGTCATGCAGCACATCACGGCCCGCCTCACTGCAAATCTAGATCCCCTACAGTTTGCATATAGAGCCAACTGATCCATGGGAAGACGCAATATCTACCACACTCCACCTCAATTTGTCACCCCTGGAAGGGAAGAACACCTACGCCAGGATCCTCTTCATGGATTTCAGCTCGGCATTTAACACCTTTGTACCACGGCAACTGGTGGAGAAGCTGAGGTTGCTGGACGTGGACGCTGGCACCTGCAACTGGGTCCACGACTTCCTGACGCGGAGGCAGCAGACTTGTCAGGTTGGGCAGCCACACATCAAATTCCATCTTAGTGAGCACAGGTTCACCCCAGGGCTGTGTCCTGAGCCCCCTCCTTTTTTCTTTATAAGATTCTTTTTTTGCCATTTCGCGCCTTTATTTGATAGCGATAGTCAAAAGAGAGAGACAGGAAAGGGATGACATGCAGCAAAGGGCCCGGGCCAGATTTGAACCCAGGCCATTGTGGTAAAGACTCAGCCTTATGTGGTATGTGCTCTACCAGGTGAGCCACCAAGGCGCCCCCCTAAGCCCCCTCTTGTTCACCCTAGTAGCCCATGAGTACGGCCAAATTTGACACCAACCACATCATCAAGTTTGCAGATGATACAACATTAGTGGGTTTCATCAGCAATAATGATGAATCTGCATACAGAATGGAGGCGGAGCAGCTAACGGCATGGTGTGAATCCCACAATCTCTCCCTGAATATAAATAAAACAAAAGAGATGCTGATTGGCTTCAGGAGGGCTGGTAGGCACTATCATACTGACCATACTGCTGACCATTGATGGCACCACTGTGGAGAGGGTCAGTAACATCAAGTTCCTGAGAGTGCACCTGGCCGACGACTTGACCTCGACCATTAACACTTTAGCCATTGTTAAAAAGGCCCTACAGCGGCTCCATCCCCTCTGGAGACTTAAAAGGGCAAGTCTCCCCATTCCTGCCCTCACCACCTTCTACAGGGGCACCACTGAGATCATTCTAACCTATGGTCTCACTTCCTGGTTCAGTAACTGAAAAGTGACCAAACAACACCAGCTGAACAGGATAGTGAAGACAGCTAGCAAGATCATTCGTGCCCCTCTCCCCTTCCTGTTGGAGATTTACCATGAATGCTGTGTTTGCAGAGCCTCCAGCATCATTAAGGATCCTCACCACCCTTCTCACAACCTGTTTTCCCTCCTGCCGTCTGGGAAGAGGTACAGCGGCATCTGTGTTAAATCCAGCAGAATGCTAAATAGCTTCTACCCCCAAACAGTCAGGATCATTAACAAACTGTGTGCCCCCCATGATCATGCCCCCCCCACCTACCTACCCTCTACCCCCCCTCCATCAGTGCTGGTCACTTGTTGACAGACACCAGCTGTCAGCATTGAACTGAAATGGCACTTTAATGTACTGTGTTGCATTTGAATGGACTGTGTTGTTTACTGTTTGTGCTTATGTTTTTAGTGGTATCGTTTTTAGGGAAATTTTAGATATATATTTGTATCTTTCCTGTTGCACTGCTGTGGGCTGGGAGAAACAGCATTTGTTTTTTGTTTTTTTAAACGTACGCCGGTACATAATGGAAATGATAATAAAGCAAATCTTGAATCTTACTCAGACGGGTGGTGTGTGATTTGATGCTCCGGTAACGTTTTTTAGATGGAAGGAGCGAGAACAGAGCGCGAGCGGGGTGGCCGGTGTCCTTAATGATGTTTTGGGCTTTCCTTTTGCAGCGAGTTGTGTAAATATTATGGAGTGGAGGTAGTTCCATGCCAATGATTTTTGCTGCTGTCTTTACAGTCCTTTGCAGCAGTCTGCAGTCCTGAGCAGTCAGGTTGCCAAACCACACTGTGATACAGCCTGGCAAGACACCGTCCGTGCTACTACCATGGAGTTCATAAGAGTTTTGGTTCTCGTACCAAAACTCTTGAGACACCTCAGAAAATGGTCTCTGCTGTGCCTTCTTCGGGATGCAGTTGGCGTCGAGAGCATGCGAGGGGGGTCTGTGATGTGTAAACCCAGAAATCTAAAACTGTCCACAATTTCAACAAATGAACCGTTGATGGAAATAATGCAATTTTCTTTGATCTTCTAAAATGGCATCTTTTCTCTTGTTGACATTTAGAGAGGATGTTGTCATAGCACCATGTGGTTAAATCTTCCACTTCCCTCCTATAGGCCCTCTCATCACTGTCACTAAATGGTCCAATCACCGTGGTGTCATCTGCGAATTTAATGATGCTGTTGTTGCCATATTTGGCAACACAGTCATGTGTAAACAGACTTTACAATAGGGGACTGACAGATTTCAGGTTACAGTGGTTAAAGTCCCCCGCCACAATTGAAATGGCCTCAGGGTGCAAGTTCTCCTGCTTGCTAATGGCTCCATACAGCTCCTGCAGCACCACTGGGGCAGTAGCTTGTGGTGGTATGTAGACAGCAGTTAACAATGTGCAGGGGAGTTCCCTTGGGAGATAGGATGGTCTGCACCTTATTGCTAGTTGTTCCAACACTGGCGAACAGGACTGAGAGACAATTTCTACGTCAGTGCACCATGAATTGTTAACAAAGAAGCATGCACAACCTCAGTTTAGAAACCCTCCGGTTGTGTGGCCCTGTCAGCTGTATTAGGACCCAGCCAAAAGCAGAACAAGCAACAGTCCTTCATGTCCCTTAAGTGCTCATTCGGCAATGAAGTTCGTCCAGCTTGTGTTGAGGGGCTGGACATTAGACAGTATGCTGGGAAACGGGGGCCAGTTCGGGCGCTGTCTTAGCCTCACCAGGGCCCCGCCTCATTTACCTTGCCTCTGGCAGCGCTGTCTGCAGCCATTACTCCGTGGTGGTACCCGTTTGTTGCAGGTAATCTCTCTCGGCAAGTCCCGCAGCTTCCAGGTGTTGGGAACATCTAATCTTATGTCCAGTGAAGTCTGGCGATCATAAGTAATGGTGCAAAACATGTTTTGTCCAACAAAAGCGACATGTAATGCGAAAACAAACAAGGTGAGAACAGCTCATAGCAAGTCGCCGTAGTATGGCGCCATCTTCAAACTCATTACATGTCACTTTATTGGCATGTCAGAAACAACTCATTTGTATTGCACACTCAACATTAATGTTAACAATATCTGTAAAATTAATAAAAAACACTGATATTACTACTGCTACTATGATTACTACTACTTTCAGCTGCTCCCATTAGGGGGCGCCACAGTGGATTATCTGTTTCCATCTCTTCCTGTCCTCTGCATCTTCCTCTGTCACACCAGCCACCTGCATGTCCTCCCTCACCACACCCATAAACCTCCTCTTTGGCCTTCCTCTTCTCCTCTTCCCTGGCAGCTCCATATTCAGCATCCTTCTCCCAGTATACCCAGCATCTCTCCTCCACACATGTCCAAACCATCTCCATCTTGTCTCTCTTGCTTTGTCTCCACACCGTCCAACCTGAGCTGTCCCTCTAATATACTCGTTCCTAATCCTGTCCTTCTTCATCACTCCCAGTGAAAATCTTATCATCTTCAACTCTGCCACCTCCAGCTCCACCTCCTGTCTCTTCATCAGTGCCACTGTCTCCAAACCATACAACATAGCTGGTCTCACTACCGTCTTGTAAACCTTCCCTTTAACTCTTGCTGGTCCCCTTCTGGCACAAATCACTCCTGACACTCTTCTCCACCCACTCCACCCTGCCTGCACTCTCTTCTTCACCTCTCTCCTGCACTCCCCGTTACTTTGGACAGTTGACCCCAAGTATTTAAACTCATCCGCCTTCATCACCTCCACTCCTTGCATCCTCACCATACCATTGTCCTCCCTCTCATTCACGCATATGTATTCTGTCTCGCTCCTACTGACTTTCATTCCTCTTCTCTCCAGTGCATACCTCCACCTCTCCAGGCTCTCCTCCACCTGCTCCCTTCTCTCACTACAGGTCACAAACTGGTGGTAAAAAAAAAAATTAAAAAAAAGTATATGAAAATAATATTGATTAAAAAAATCAATAAAAGTAACAACAATATTGTAATAGATGAAGAATTCTCTCTCTCTCTCTCGTTCCTAAATCGCTCTCTTTAGATTTGAAAAGTGGCCCTCAGTGTGCTTTAAAACCAGGCGGTGCAGAGATTCGAGCTCCGGGAGCCAAAAGTAAAGGAGCCTCTCCTCGCCTCCAAATCTGACTCGCGGAGCTTTAGCTGAAGACGTGCAGCCATAATGGATTAGAGGACATTATAATTGCGTATGAGACATTATCAGAGGACATGTGACGCTTGAAATAGGCGCACGCGTCGCTCTCTCGCATAACACAGCGTGACGCCGCAGATAACAGGCTGGCCCGCACTTCTTGTGCCGTCGCTCAAGTCCCGAGCGTCTCACGGAGCCGTCTTTATTTCCGACTGCTCGCAAAATGAGGAAGAACACCAAGGAAATGTATGTCACTTTAGAAGTCCCCTTCATGCGCCTGTCTTCTCTACAGTAAATTAGGATGAAAGTTACACAGCAGGTCTGAGTTAAAGGTTTTTTTTTTTAATGAATTTATTTCTGATTTTTCCCTTTTTCTCCCAATTTAGTGGCCAATCGCTCCCTATTCTAGTTCAAACACCCACCCTCGTACTGTATGCGTTCGCCAACTGCATCTCTCCAGCCGGCAGTCTCGAAGGGTTCGCCTCACCACTTCCGTGACAAGGCGACTCCAGGCCGAACCGCTGCTTTTTCCCCACACACCCAGAGACGCATCCATGTGACGAACACAAGCCGACTCCGCCCCCCTCCCGAAGACAGCGCTGCCAATTATTGCTGCTCCATCGAGTCCGGCCATAGCCGGATCTGACGAGACCGGGGCGCGAACCCCGGTCCCCGGTGGGCAACTGCATCGACACAAAGCCGATGCTTAGACCGCTACACCACCGCGGAGCCCTTGAGCTAGAGTTTTACTGACAGCTGTACATCTGCATTTACATGAACCGGGAATCAGTCTCGGAGAGATAAAGACACACAGACACAACCGGAGTTTTAAATCCCGAGTATCTTCCAGTATCTGTCAGAGTATTAACATGCCATAAAAATATCAAGCCTCTATCGGTTATAATATCTATCAAATATTTAAGCCCCTTCAAACAGAGAAAGTATTCGGCAACGCTGGCTTTTAGTTCGGTGGAAAAAGCACAAAAAGTAAGAACTGAAATACACAAATACAACGTGCAAAGAGCAGGACTCTACCGGCTGAACAATGTGTAGTATAAGAAACATCCTGAGCTGATAAGAAAACACGACTACTACTACTACTACTGCTACTATGACTACTACTACTACTACTACTGCTACTATGACTACTACTACTACTGCTACTATGACTACTACTACTACTGCTACTGCTACTATGACTACTACTACTACTGCTACTGCTACTATGACTACTACTACTACTGCTACTATGACTACTACTACTACTACTACTACTACTGCTACTATGACTACTACTACTACTGCTACTACTACTGCTACTATGACTACTACTACTACTGCTACTATGACTACTACTACTACTGCTACTATGACTACTACTACTACTGCTACTATGACTACTACTACTACTACTACTACTACTGCTACTATGACTACTACTACTACTGCTACTATGACTGCTACTAGTAGTTGTTTTTCTCTTTCCAGAAGCGCTCTGGCCAGGTCAGCTTCCGTCCATCTTCTTCTCTCATACTCATGACATCACACCTCATTTACATACAGCAAATCAGTTCATCAAACTATGAAGCCCCACCCTCCCTCACACCAACCCTTGCTTATGCCTGTCGCTCAAAGCTCAACTCATGAATATTAATGAGGGGTAGACCACGCCCTCGCTATTCTTGAGACAACAGAGAAGAGTTATGGATAAAGGTATAAAGCACAATATTAGTTATTTATAAGTAAAGGATTGTCGATGGACGTTTTACGATGCCATGCTCAAGGGTTTTAGACACATAGAGTTAAATCTGATTTACTAATTCAAGTCAGAACGTTCCAGACTGACTCCGAGCCAAGACGGAAAACCACATCTAAAGTCGAGCACACCTCGCTTAATATTTGTAACGGCAGCCGTTGCGCAGTTTCCTGCCGCGCGCATGGAACTGGCGTTTGCGTCACATCCGTTATTCTCCCGCGTCGCACAGTGACGCCAGTTTGAAATATCGAGACATAAATTTCAAGTGATCCCTTGAGTGACTAGTTATGGCAGCGCCGCCACGTAAAAAGAGCCATAAAAAGCGAAACCTGACTTTTACAAGCGCTGTAATTTGGGGCTGGAATCAAAACGCATCAGCGGCTTAGCAGATAGAGAGCGAAGAGCAGGAATTCAACCGTGGCTCCACGTGTAAAATGCGGCGCAGGGGACTTTTTTTTTTTCAGGGAGACCGCGAAGACGTTTCATAAACACAGTCATGTTTTATTTATTAGTGATTTCACGGAGAAGGGATTTAAGTTGATACTCCGCTGCTTGTGACACACAGAAAAAAACGTGAAAAGTACACATCAGGAGTATAGAGGTAAAGTTTGTATATTGTGTGTATTGCAGTGGGTAGAAATAGTAGTAGAGTGTTTACTAATACTGGACTGTACACATCTCTGTATGCAGGGGGGTTGGAGCTGACGTGTGCAGCTCAGTTTGATGTCTGACAGGTTTCAATCTTTCGTCACGGTTTCCACGGGACGCGTCTGACGGACGGACGTGTGTTGTGTTGTGTTGTGTTGTTGGTTTTTAAAGGCGGACATAAATCGACAGTCTGATTGAACTTTTCATGCCTAATAACCTCGAACATGGTGTAACGACACATTCAGGTGCAACGTTTTATTTGTAAATGACTAACTTTGTGCTATTTATACCTTTATCTGTGACCGAGGGAGCGGTCTAGTCGTCGTTAATATTCATGAGCTGAACTTTGACGAGTAGGTGTGGGCGGGGTTTCATATGATGAGGAATTCATCTGATTGGCTGTATGTAAATGAGTGACGACATCGTGAGAATCAGAAAAATAAGATGGGCTGACAGAAGCTGAACTGGGGGAGTCTTAAATAGAGGAAATAAGAAAAACTGAATTGTACCTTTAATACTTGGGCAGTTGTTACCTTGCATAGTTGACATGATGCCATGGGTGTGTGTGAATTTATTTGTAAAGCTCTTTGAGTGGCTGTTGCAGTTAGAAAAGCGCTATATAAAATGCAACTTGATTGATTGATTGATTGATTGGTGCATGGCTAAATACCGCAGTTCCATTCCTTATGTGTTATGGTGGCTGGTGTGGGTTTGGTAAACCCTCACATCCATATTTTGGGTTATTAATGTGACAAACATGTTTGCTGCCTGTGGGCCCAGGGGCCGCGGCCTTGCCCTGAGCTTCACCTGAGGAGGTAACAGGGAGGGCGGTCTGACAGGACGCGGAATCGGGGCAGGCTACGCTAACCGCTAGCCCATGCAGACCGGTGGTTCCGACAGTCATCCTGGCTGGCCGGCGTTTGTTGCCTTGGACAGTGATTTTTTTTGGCTTTTTGGTTTGGATATATGTATGTGTTAGTGTGAATATGTGTGTTCTTAAATGTGTTTTTGTCATTTCGGCATTTCGTTTCACTTCATGTGCACAAGTGCAAGAGATGAAATGACCAATGAAGTGTTCCTGATTCCCAAAGTGTTCCTCATTAGGTAGAAGCTGTTCTTCCTAGGGATGTGGCTGTGGTGTAGCTATTGATTATTTGCTTGTGTGCAACATTTCTGAAGCCCGGAAAAAAAGTTTCACTGCGTTAGCAAGAGCGCACACCTCTCCACCTGCCTTTTACTAGGCTTGCCGGCGGCACATTCTTCGTTATTGAACAGTAAAAGCTAAAGGGTGAACCTCCAACAGTGTAGAGTGATGCTTTTATGAGTCCAACATCCCTTTTCTGTGAGTCTACAGACAGTGGCTGCTGTTGTGAAGACAGACCCAGTGACGCCGAATCAATAACCCCCCCCCCCTTCCCACGGTTATCTCTTGTCTCCAGTGAAAAGTTTTTGTTAAAACCCAGAGACCGCCGGCAGCAGCAGGGAAGTTGTTGTGTGATCTGTTGTGATGTGATTTGGTGTTAAGTCGTGTGGAAGATGTCAGGATGACAGAAGGGTTGCAGAAGAGCGTGGAGAAAAGGTGACTGCTGAAATGGGTTTCTCATTTTGTTTTTGTTCATATTTGTGAGGCGGGGGGGGGAATTTGCTCAAATGTAATTTCAGCTCCCAGAAAAGATCCCACGTGCTTGTTGAGCCGATGAGTTATCAACTCCAGGAAACACAATGCAGATCCGCCGACTAGTCTCAGATGATGCCATGATGTCGTGGGTTATGATTATAGAACAAAGGAGTGAGGTCTGCACACCGAAATGCTCCCAGTGCTTATTTTATTCAGCAGCGTATGATGATGTTGTGGTTTATTTTGATGTTGGATGTTTGTCCCACTGTGATCCTCAGATATTTTCTTATTTTTATCAGAATCAATCAGAATTATCTTTATTGGCCAAGTTTGTCTGCAAGTCCAAGAAATTTGACTCCGGTTTGATGGCTCTCAGTGTACTTACACAGAATAACAACACAGCAATCTTCAGGAATATGTACAAGGAATGACCAGATATATTCAGTGGCGGCTAGCCAGTACAGGGTGCTGGGGCGCCGCCCCCTTCAAATATCAAGAGATGAAAATCTACTTAAACATCCCATCCATCCATTAGCCAATCCGCTTATCCTGCTCTCAGGGAAGCGGGGATGCTGGAGCCTATCCCAACGTGTTAAATATAATTTAGTTGTATAATGCAAATGATGATGAGATAAAAGTGTCGTCAGTCTGTGAGCGCCTGTCAGCAGCCATTAAATACTGGTTCAAATGGTATTTGGTTGGTTTCTGTCTGAATACATATACTTCCTGGGTGAGGGGCGCCGGCCAAACCATACCTTATGTAAGCCCTCAAACTTGTGGCGAGCAGGTGACCTGAGGCTGCTGTCTGATTGGTTTCTTCAGATTTTCCAGGGGACGCAGTTCTGTGCACCCCAGACACCCCCACTTTTATTGGCAGTGAATTGGTATTGTTTTAATGTTTTTTGATCTAATGTGATTGGACAATTCTCATGGCTGTCAATCATGCTCACACCCACCACAACGCCTCGTCTCGACTGTCAATCATCCACCGTCTACGAACCCTGATAAAGTCTATTGGCTACATTGTCCTTCTTAATAACTCTGTGGCTGTGTGGACATTAAAGCAGCTGTCAAGTGTGCTGCCCCCCCAAAAAAAGAAATTTGTAGTACCTGCTGCAACTAATATATATATATATATATATATGCACCCTGTGATGGACTAGTGGCCTGTGCAGGGTGTCTCCCCGCCTGCTACCCAATGACTGCTGGAATAAGCTCCAGCATCCCTGTGATCCTGAGTAAGGATAAGCAGTTTGGATGATGGTTGGATGACTGTATACAGGTGAAACCGTTTCTGTGAACTGAAAAACAGGAAAGAAATGATGCTGAGAAGGAAAGAGTGCGAGAAGTGCTGAGATAAATATAAAAAAGTAGAAAAAAAAGCATTACTTTAAATGCATAATAGGAGGTGGATTTTTTATATATATTTTTATATACAGTATACAGCCTGTTGAGATATACAGTAGTGAGTTAAATGTATTGCACATTTGTACTGTGGACTAGAGTACATATGTATGATTTGTAGGCACAGTGGGTATTGTAGTGTTCCAGGGTTATTGTAGGTACAGTGGGTATTCTAGTGTTCCAGGATTATTGTAGGTACAGTGGGTATTGTAGTGTTCCAGGATTATTGTAGGTACAGTGGGTATAGTAGTGTCCCAGGGTTATTGTAGGTACAGTGGGTATAGTAGTGTCCCAGGGTTATTGTAGGTACAGTGGGTATAGTAGTGTCCCAGGGTTATTGTAGGTACAGTGGGTATAGTAGTGTCCCAGGGTTATTGTAGGTACAGTGGGTATTGTAGTGTTCCAGGGTTATTGTAGGTACAGTGGGTATTGTAGTGTCCCAGGATTATTGTAGGTACAGTGGGTATTCTAGTGTCCCAGGGTTATTGTAGGTACAGTGGGTATTCTAGTGTTCCAGGGTTATTGTAGGTACAGTGGGTATAGTAGTGTTCCAGGGTTATTGTAGGTACAGTGGGTATTCTGGTGTTCCAGGGTTATTGCAGGTACAGTGGGTATTGTAGTGTTCCAGGGTTATTGTAGGTACAGTGGGTATTGTAGTGTTCCAGGGTTATTGTAGGTACAGTGGGTATTCTAGTGTTCCAGGGTTATTGTAGGTACAGTGGGTATTCCGGTGTTCCAGGGTTATTGTAGGTACAGTGGGTATTGTAGTGTTCCAGGGTTATTGTAGGTAAAGTGGGTATTGTAGTGTTCCAGAGTTATTGTAGGTACAGTGGGTATTGTAGTGTTCCAGGGTTATTGTAGGTACAGTGGGTATTGTAGTGTTCCAGGGTTATTGTAGGTAAAGTGGGTATTCTAGTGTTCCAGGGTTATTGTAGGTACAGTGGGTATTGTAGTGTTCCAGGGTTATTGTAGGTAGAGTGGGTATTGTAGTGTTCCAGGATTATTGTAGGTACAGTGGGTATAGTAGTGTTCCAGGGTTATTGTAGGTACAGTGGGTATAGTAGTGTTCCAGGGTTATTGTAGGTACAGTGGGTATTGTAGTGTTCCAGGGTTATTGTAGGTACAGTGGGTATTCTAGTGTTCCAGGGTTATTGTAGGTAAAGTGGGTATTCTAGTGTTCCAGGATTATTGCAGGTAGAGTGGGTATTGTAGTGTTCCAGGATTATTGTAGGTACAGTGGGTATTGTAGTGTTCCAGGGTTATTGTAGGTAGAGTGGGTATTGTAGTGTTCCAGGATTATTGTAGGTACAGTGGGTATAGTAGTGTTCCAGGGTTATTGTAGGTAAAGTGGGTATTCTAGTGTTCCAGGGTTATTGTAGGTAAAGTGGGTATTCTAGTGTTCCAGGGTTATTGTAGGTAAAGTGGGTATTCTAGTGTTCCAGGATTATTGTAGGTAAAGTGGGTATTCTAGTTTTCCAGGGTTATTGTAGGTACACTGATTATTCTGGTGTTCCAGGGTTATTGTAGGTAAAGTGGGTATAGTAGTGTTCCAGGGTTATTGTAGGTACACTGATTATTCTGGTGTTCCAGGGTTATTGTAGGTAAAGTGGGTATTCTGGTGTCCCAGGGTTATTGTAGGTAAAGTGGGTATTCTGGTGTTCGAGGGTTATTGTAGGTACAGTGGGTATTCTAGTGTTCCAGGGTTATTGTAGGTACAGTGGGTATTGTGGTGCTCCAGGATTATTGTAGGTACAGTGGGTATTCTGGTGTTCCAGGATTATTGTAGGTACAGTGGGTATTGTAGTGTCCCAGGGTTATTGTAGGTACAGTGGGTATTCTAGTGTTCCAGGGTTATTGTAGGTACAGTGGGTATTGTAGTGTTCCAGGGTTATTGCAGGTACAGTGGGTATTCTAGTGTTCCAGAGTTATTGTAGGTAAAGTGGGTATTCTAGTTTTCCAGGGTTATTGTAGGTAAAGTGGGTATTCTAGTGTCCCAGGGTTATTGTAGGTACAGTGGGTATTGTAGTGTCCCAGGGTTATTGTAGGTACAGTGGGTATAGTAGTGTTCCAGGGTTATTGTAGGTACAGTGGGTATTCTAGTGTTCCAGGGTTATTGTAGGTAAAGTGGGTATTCTAGTGTTCCAGGGTTATTGCAGGTACAGTGGGTATTCTAGTGTTCCAGGATTATTGTAGGTAAAGTGGGTATTCTAGTTTTCCAGGGTTATTGTAGGTACAGTGATTATTCTGGTGTTCCAGGGTTATTGTAGGTACAGTGGGTATTCTGGTGTTCGAGGGTTATTGTAGGTAAAGAGGGTATTCTGGTGTCCCAGGGTTATTGTAGGTAAAGTGGGTATTGTAGTGTTCCAGGGTTATTGTAGGTAAAGTGGGTATTCTGGTGTTCGAGGGTTATTGTAGGTACAGTGGGTATTCTAGTGTTCCAGGGTTATTGTAGATACAAAGGGTATTCTGGTGTTCCAGGGTTATTGTAGATACAAAGGGTATTCTGGTGTTCGAGGGTTATTGTAGGTAGAGTGGGTATTCTAGTGTTCCAGGATTATTGTAGGTAAAGTGGGTATTCTAGTTTTCCAGGGTTATTGTAGGTACAGTGGGTATTCTAGTGTTCCAGGATTATTGTAGGTAAAGTGGGTATTCTAGTTTTCCAGGGTTATTGTAGGTACAGTGGGTATTCTAGTGTTCCAGGATTATTGTAGGTAAAGTGGGTATTCTAGTTTTCCAGGGTTATTGTAGGTACAGTGATTATTCTGGTGTTCCAGGGTTATTGTAGGTACAGTGGGTATTCTGGTGTTCGAGGGTTATTGTAGGTAAAGTGGGTATTCTGGTGTTCCAGGGTTATTGTAGGTACAGTGGGTATTGTAGTATTCCAGGGATATTGTAGGTAAAGTGGGTATTCTAGTGTCCCAGGGTTATTGTAGGTACAGTGGGTATTCTGGTGTTCGAGGGTTATTGTAGGTACAGTGGGTATTGTAGTGTCCCAGGGTTATTGCAGGTACAGTGGGTATTCTAGTGTTCCAGAGTTATTGTAGGTAAAGTGGGTATTCTAGTTTTCCAGGGTTATTGTAGGTAAAGTGGGTATTCTAGTGTCCCAGGGTTATTGTAGGTACAGTGGGTATTCTGGTGTTCGAGGGTTATTGTAGGTAAAGTGGGTATTCTGGTGTCCCAGGGTTATTGTAGGTAAAGTGGGTATTCTGGTGTTCCAGGGTTATTGTAGGTACAGTGGGTATTCTAGTGTTCCAGGGTTATTGTAGGTACAGTGGGTATTCTGGTGTTCCAGGGTTATTGTAGGTACAGTGGGTATTCTGGTGTTCCAGGGTTATTGTAGGTACAGTGGGTATTCTAGTGTTCCAGGGTTATTGTAGGTACAGTGGGTATTCTGGTGTTCCAGGGTTATTGTAGGTACAGTGGGTATTCTGGTGTTCCAGTATTATTGCAGTGCCAGAGGGAGTTAGGTGTTCATAAGTGTGATGGTCAGTTATTAATTTGTGTTGCTGCAAATCCTCTGTTCTCTCATTACCCTCACCCCCTCTCTTTATCATTCTCCTCACCTGGACAAGTCCAGTGTCATAACCTGGGAAGTTGAACTAGCGTCTCTTTTTCGCCATAGATAAAATTGTAAGATATCCGTCTCACCAGGGAGGGATTGTTTCAAGGTGCCCGCTGTGCTCATCAGACACAAGACAGATGCCCGCTGATAAAGCCAAGGAGGTGTTGTGTGTTGTTCTTTGTGATGTCTCTTCCCTTCCGGTGACCCTGCTGTTAACAGTTCTTTGTGTGTGTGTGTGTGTGTGTGTGTGTTATCTTGTCCTCATGTGGACCCAATGTCCTCATGAGGGAAATACATTTTTTGGGGAAAATCCCCCCCCCCTTTTCTCACCAATTGTACCTGGCGAATTACCCCACTCTTCTGAGCCGTCCCAGTCACTGTTCCACCAATCCTGCCGATCCGGGGAGGGCTGCAGACTACCACTTGCCTCCTCCAATCAGAGGTGTCAAAACCAGGTCCAGAAAGTAAATGTCCAAACCATGTATTTGCTCCAACCGTGTTACTAAAGCAGCTGATTTCATTAGCTAGTTTTCCCTACCTCCTTGAGGAGTGGTGTTGACTAGAACCTGCTGGTGTAGTGCATGAGTGGAGCAACTACATGGTTTGGACTTTTACTTTCTGGACCTGGTTTTTACCCCTCTGCCTCCGATACATGTGGTGTCGCTAGCCACTTTTCAGCTGACAGTGAGGACTTTCGCCAGGGAGACGTAGCGCGTGGGAGGATCACACTATTCCCCCCAGTTCCCCCTCCCCCCCCGAACAGGCGCCTCAACCGACCAGAGGAGGCGCTAGTGCAGCGACCAGGTCACATACCCACATATGGCTTTCCACCCGCCGACACGGCCAATTGTGTCTGAAGGGACGCCCAACCAAGCCGGATGTAACACGGGAATTCGAACCGCCGATCCCCATGTTGGTAGGCAACAGAATAGACCTCCACGCCACCCGGACGCCCCAAGCATATACATTTGCAACCACCTCACTGGCAGGGATATTTTTAAGTCACCAAAGGAAAAGTGTTATTTCTAGGCAAGGGTTAAAACTGGGGAAAGCTTTAGGTTAGGGTTAATTCCAGTGTTTGGGAAATAGGATTTTGACTTGAACGTAGCTCTTCGGTTCACATGAGGATGGAAAAACAAACGTGTGTGTTTGCGTCTGATATGGGTATATCCGAGTGAAGGAGAGCAAAATGAACGTTTGAGCCTTAAAAGAGGAAGAGGGAGGTTGAGAGAGATAAGGAAAGAGAGAGTTAGGGGGAGCAGATAAAGGACAAAAAGAGAGAGATAATACTGGGAGGAGAGAGGAGGAGCGAGGAGAATTTGGGAAGAGCGAAAAGAGAATGACTGCATCGAAGTATGGTGTGTGAAAGTGTTAAATGCCAGTGTAAAAGTCCTTCATCCTGTGTCCCTCCTGCACCGGTTGATCCTCAACCATCTGTTCTACTTCACATCGTAGAATCTCATGTTGGTATTATTATTTTCTGTTTGACAGAACTCACAGTGTACCTCTCATCCAACGACTGAAGTCACCAGACCAATCCTGACTCTTCCAACGCCGTCTGAGAATGGCGTCAGACTTTAGCAACATTGCAAGCAAAACTTGCAAGGAATTTTTGGTGACAACCTAAACTTTGATGAACGGATGAAACCGTGTCATTCAACCAGGTTTTTCCTGCAGGGCAGAACTTTATCAGACAGGATATCAAGTCATTTTTCTCCTCTGGAGACCAGCGGGAAGTCACTTGTGTTGTGTGGCGTCAGAATTGAGTCTCGTATTTCAAGCTGGTTCAGAATGTTGCAGGAGGACTTCTGACAGGTTTTTTTTTTTTTTTTTTTTAAGGAGCATATCACCCATCTCTAGGCTGCTTGGCACTGCTTTTCTGTAATTCTTTTAAAATGTGCCTCAGACTGTCCGAGGAACACATATCTGACTTGTCAGCGCTGGGCAATAATTCAACACTAGGGTTTATTACACCTTTCTTTCTCTCAATGACATTGTATTGGGCTAGAAGTTGGGAAACTGTCACGTTATGGTAAACAGTTTTGCTCTGAAGTGCCTGCATGTTGTGACCTTCCTCTAGAAATGAAATGGAGTTTGACACGTTTCATCTGATGCTCCTATCTCGCCGTTACCTCCAGGGTGCAGTAGAGACTGCCGGCGGTGCACGGCGGACCTGCAGACGGGCATCGGCAGCATGTGTCTGTGGTGTGAGACGTCAACGATGTGGCTGCTCGGGGATCACTGCGTCCCCAACTGTCCACGGGAGTACTACGCCTGGCACGGAGCCTGTAGAAGTAAGGCCTGATACACTCCTGTAAGAATAGACAAACCGCTTTAGAGCTTCCTGTGGTTACATTTCTATGGTTACATATTATCTCTGACTTGCTATTAATGCTGTAATTAGGCTGAGATGCAACGACATATTCAGCTTAACTTGAGATATTGTGGTGTGCTGGTAAGTACACTGGCGGGAAATGTTAAGAGTTGGACAGGAAGTGATGTGTTTTACTTAACATTCTGTTTCCTCTTAGAAGAGCGCCTCTCCTTTCACTGATCTGTAGATGTGCTGGTAAGGTTGTGTGTCCTTACTGAAGCTCATAATGTGACACAAAACCCATCAGCCTCCTAATGTACGTTTTGAATAACCTCTAGCTAGCTAAAAAGCTCAGCATTTAACAATTCCACAAAAAAAAAACAACAACAAAAAACAACAACATGGCAAATAGTGATTGTGACTAACGGGCAGGTAAAGTTAGCCTACTAGCCATGCTAATCATGCATTTATTGTTACATTAGCAAGATCTACCAACTCAATTTCCAATAAATCACGCCCTGACATTTTTAATACCTGTCAGGTAATTTGAAATGCCATCTCCTTTTGTTAATGTAGTTTATTAAGAACACAAATTATTGAGTGGAATAAGACAACTTTCCAACTCCCCCTAGTGTTTCCAAGTGGTATCATTGTTCACGCCGCTGTCGCAAACACAGCCATTTTGGTTTTCCTCAGAGCTTAGCAACTCCCAACAACACAGGACACACGTGCATTTGTTTACGCAGTTCCGGGCAGACTGGTGTCCATCTTGTAAAACAGGCAGTTTAAGTTGTAGCTGGGCAGTTGTGTGTCCCATCATGTAGACATGTTTGACTTTTTGCAACCATTGAGTCATTGGTGGGGGGCTTAGGCTTCATCCACTTGATCGTCATTATTTTTTTTGCAGCCATTAACAAAACACGCAGTGTGTAGCACCGGTCTGTGGTGAAGAAGTGCTGATGTGATATTTCCAGTAGAAAGAGTAGCGGGTCTAGGGGGATGTCCGTTTCCAGGATTTTCTCCATTTCTTCTTTGACGTTTTTCTAGCGTCTGTAGTTTCGGGCGGTCCCAGAATATGTGAGTGTTGTCTGCGACCACGCCACACTCTCACCAGCATTTGTTTGTAAAGACACAAGCTGTCAGTGGGGTCCTAAAGAACCCCATTTTAACCTTCCAGTCAGATTCTTCCCATAACTGGCTCCCAGTCCCCTGATGACAACTTGAGCACACGTCCTCCTAGTCGTCATCGTCCACTACTATGTTCAACTCCAGTTCCCATCATCCTTTGCTGTGTATAGTGATATCTGATGTGTGTAGCGCTAGCTTTTTCTACATATGGGGTATTTGTTTTGTGTTAATACAGGGTGTTCAAACAGCTGTATGAAGTGTTGTTTGTTAACATCGTCCCGGTCTGTATGTTCTCACGTGGTCTTAACATCATCCCAGTCTGTATGTTCTCACGTGGACTTAACATCATCCCAGTCTGTATGTTCTCACATGGATTTAACGTCATCCTGGTCTGTATGTTCTCACATGGATTTAACATCATCCCGGTCTGTATGTTCTCACATGGTCTTAACATCATCCCAGTCTGTATGTTCTCACATGGACTTAACATCATCCCAGTCTGTATGTTCTCACATGGTCTTAACATCATCCCGGTCTGTATGTTCTCACATGGACTTAACATCATCCCGGTCTGTATGTTCTCACATGGACTTTTAACATCATCCCGGTCTGTATGTTCTCACATGGACTTAACATCATCCCAGTCTGTATGTTCTCACATGGACTTTTAACATCATCCCAGTCTGTATGTTCTCACATGGACTTTTAACATCATCCCAGTCTGTATGTTCTCACATGGACTTAACATCATCCCGGTCTGTATGTTCTCACATGGACTTAACATCATCCCAGTCTGTATGTTCTCACATGGACTTAACATCATCTCGGTCTGTATGTTCTCACATGGACTTAACATCATCCCAGTCTGTATGTTCTCACATGGATTTAACATCATCCCAGTCTGTATGTTCTCACATGGTCTTAACATCATCCCAGTCTGTATGTTCTCACATGGACTTAACATCATCCCAGTCTGTATGTTCGCACATGGATTTAACATCATCCCAGTCTGTATGTTCTCACATGGACTTTTAACATCATCCCAGTCTGTATGTTCTCACATGGACTTAACATCATCCCAGTCTGTATGTTCTCACATGGACTTTTAACATCATCCCAGTCTGTATGTTCTCACATGGACTTAACATCATCCCAGTCTGTATGTTCTCACATGGATTTAACATCATCCCAGTCTGTATGTTCTCACATGGATTTAACATCATCCCAGTCTGTATGTTCTCACATGGACTTTTAACATCATCCCAGTCTGTATGTTCTCACATGGT
Source organism: Lampris megalopsis (assembly GCA_022114975.2). Taxonomy (NCBI): domain Eukaryota; kingdom Metazoa; phylum Chordata; class Actinopteri; order Lampriformes; family Lampridae; genus Lampris; species Lampris megalopsis. The sequence goes on along the minus strand of JAJHIY020000690.1, from coordinate 1,135,494 downwards.
CTTAACATCATCCCAGTCTGTATGTTCTCACATGGACTTAACATCATCCCGCACTGTATGTTCTCACATGGATTTAACATCATCCCGGTCTGTATGTTCTCACATGGACTTTTAACATCATCCCAGTCTGTATGTTCTCACATGGACTTAACATCATCCCAGTCTGTATGTTCTCACATGGTCTTAACATCATCCCAGTCTGTATGTTCTCACATGGACTTAACATCATCCCGGTCTGTATGTTCTCACATGGACTTAACATCATCCCAGTCTGTGTGTTCTCACTTGGACTTTTAACATCATCCCGGTCTGTATGTTCTCACATGGATTTAACATCATCCCAGTCTGTATGTTCTCACATGGTCTTAACATCATCCCAGTCTGTATGTTCTCACATGGTCTTAACATCATCCCGGTCTGTATGTTCTCACATGGTCTTAACATCATCCCAGTCTGTATGTTCTCACATGGTCTTAACATCATCCCAGTCTGTATGTTCTCACATGGACTTAACATCATCCCGGTCTGTATGTTCTCACATGGATTTAACATCGTCCCGGTCTGTATGTTCTCACATGGACTTAACATCATCCTGGTCTGTATGTTCTCACATGGACTTTTAACATCATCCCAGTCTGTATGTTCTCACATGGACTTAACATCATCCCAGTCTGTGTGTTCTCACATGGAGTTAACATCATCCCGGTCTGTATGTTCTCACATTGACTTTTATTAAAGATGGCATGAAGAATATGAAGGCCTTCAAGGGTTTATTTCCCTTTTTTGTTCTACTGTCCAATCAAATGTGTTGTGTTAGACGATCACTGAGAACGTGATGATTTGCAGATGTGGTCAGAATGAATCGGCCATAACAGTAAATTTGATAAAGAATTGTAACTGGGGGGAAAATGGCATTGTCCCTTTCTGTCCACTTAGTTTATTAATTAAGACGTCTTTGTGAAGGCAGTGATTTGTCAGACTGACTCAACATTACATTCGTCCCTCTTCTCTGTTATCCCCGGCTTTGTGGATGGAAAGTAACCGAGGTTAAAACAAGGCTTAGTCAGCTCATGTACAGGCTGATTGTAGGAGTGAGGTGGAACTTGGTGTTGTAGCTGTGTTAGAAAACCTCTGCAGTGTTTGTGTTTTAGAAAACGTTAGCGTCTGTTGGTGAAACGTCCTGTCAGTCCACAGCCTGCCTGCTGGCTGCCCAGTGTGGTGACAGCAGAGAGCGAGAGCTCCGGGCTTCAAACTCAACCCTGCAGTCTCATTTACCTAAGCCTTAGCACACACACACACACACACACACACACACACACACACACACACACACACACACACACAAATATATATCCATCCATTATCCAAGCCGCTTATCTGAAGTTGGGTCACGGGGATGCTGGAGCCTATCCCAGCAGTCATTGGGCGGCAGGTTGGAGACACCCTGGACAGGCCACCAGTCCATCACAGCGCCCCCCCCCACACACACACACACACATATATAATCTATATAAAATCCAGTGATTCAAGTAAATTTACTTGACTCACTGGATTATTTTGCGCTTATTTGTTGAACACTTTTCATACCGTTGACTGTTTCTTTTAACAAAGTTTTATATATATATATATATACACACACACAAACACAGAAACACACCCAAACAGATGCACCCACAAATATTTCTCTCTCTCTCTCTCTCGCTCACACAGAGACACACACACACACACACACACGTACTTCCTCTCATATACGCACGAACATAGAATTTGTTGGGGGCCACAAATCCCCCTAAAAGCCTTGTCTTTATGGAGCGTTTGACCTGTTTAACGGCCTTCTCTTTTGAGTTGAATCACTTCCCCGTGCCTGGTGCGGCTTGGTTGGGCAGCCATGGGCCATTTGGCTGACTCTATTTTCTGAACGTAACTTCGGGCCGATAACAGATTGGTGTCTTGCTGATACCGATCGCTACGAGACTTGTGGGCATTTTTCAAACATATGAGGGCTTTCAGCATCTTCTGGAGAAATGCCTTTACACCGGCTGGATGTGCCGGGGGAGCCGTTATGTATTTTGCTCTGTCAGATGGAGCAATTCAGCAGCCAAATCCAGTCATGCAGATGGTGTTGGAGATAGGTTTTAGTGACATCTCTCTTTCCTGTCGTCGACTCAGGACAGAAAAGTGGTTTGTCCCACGTCGGTGTGAAACTTGAGGTGCCGGGTTGGCGATGATTATAAAGTATAGCGAGAATGATTAAGCCCACGAGTGCGATTAGGACGACTGGCGAATATGGGCATGCTCAAACTCGAGACTGGCTCGGTCTTCTTTTTTTTTTCTCGGTCACAATTATCCATCACAATTAAGGAGACCGTACTTAAGGTGTCTGTTCATGATTGAACTTCTCTAGAATTTTACAGGTTCCATTGCGGAATGACTTTATTATTATTTTTTTTCCCTTTTTTACCCAGGATGCCATTCATCGTGTGAGTCCTGCAACGGGGAGGGCCCTCTCTCTTGTACTTCCTGTCCCGGCCACAGTGTTCTGTTACCCTCGGGGCTCTGCGCTCCGGTCTGCCCCTTAGGTTACTATGAAGATGGTCACAGGGTCTGTCAGGGTAAGCAGCCGCGGTGGCGTCTCATCATATTTGCTGTTCTCTTCACCATCCGTTCCAACCAACTCCCTTTCATCCGCTCTATTTTCTTTTGGCAGCGTGCGACAGCCAGTGCCTGACGTGCGACTCAGCAGGAGTGTGCACGTCCTGCCGTGACCCCACCAAGGTGCTGCTTTTTGGGGAATGCCAGTACGATACCTGTGCCCACCAGTATTATCTCAACAGCACCACCCGCGCCTGTAGAGGTAAGCTGATCATTCCTTGGGAATAAGAGATGGGCGTCATTACTGCACCAACTTCCTCAAAGCCCACAAGGTCAAAGGACTTTAGTTCCTTCAGTCATGCCTGATAGACTGAGTTTCAATTCCAGTTGCTTCACATCAGGTATGAAAAAGTACTAAATAAGAACTAGAGCATAAGATAAAAAGAAGTTTAAACAAAGAAAAGAAAAAGAAAGTTGAGGAATAGAATAGCCAGAACTGGTCAAACAATAATTGGCTAATTGGATGGAGGCAGAGCCTTCCAATAAAGTGTTCTGGAATTCAGTCCATATTTGCAGCTGTTTAAACCAGGGAACACTCCCTGGAACAGCCCTTGTAGAATAAAATCAAGTCCGCCCAAGTTTCTTGCAGATTTTTTTCTCACAGAGTTTCAAATTATTCTCTTAACATTCCTGCAAAACAGAGTTTATCTAATGTGATAATTTTTTTCAGAATCTCATTTCCAGAAGTTGCAGTGCATGATTTCGTTAAGTTAAATCTTTTCTTTCTTCTGAGATTTTCACATTCACTCTTCTTTCTTACCATAAGACATCTCGCATGCAGGGACTTGGTGTAGATCAACTGTATCATCTCAGAGGAAGTGCCGCCCTCCGGGTAGTGCTCGGGGAAAGTCCCTCTGCAGTCCAGTTTTGTTCTCCTGTGCCCTCAGCTGCCCCTTTGGTCACTATCAATCAATCATTCAATCAATCAGTCAGTCAGTCAGTCAGTCAATCAAGCTTTATTTATATGGCACATTTCATACAGTGGCTGTAGCCCAGTGTGCTGCACATGACCGAAAGATAATGTAACAAAAACAAAAGTAAACAAACAGAGGTGAGCAAATGCACAAAAAAGCAAAACAACAAATAAAAGCAAGAAGCAACAGTAGATGAACTAAACAACAAATGACAAGGCACCTTAATTAAAATCCAGACTTTAAAGATGTCTTAAGTGTTCTTTTACACAAATTCCTCTTGGGGATGAATGAAGTATTCTGATTCTCATTCTGATTTAAACAGAGGTGGGGTCCCTCAGATCTTCAAACAGACTGTTCCAGAGACTAGGGCCACAGTGGCTAAAAGCTGTCTCTCCTTGTGTTTTTGTTGAGATCCTTGGGATGACTAGGAGGCCAGCTGCAGAGGATCTGAGGGACCTGCATAGGTGCATATTTAAAAAGCAAGTCTGAGAGACAGGCTGGTGTCAGGACATTCAGTGATTTAAAAACTAGTAATACAATCTTAAAATCAATTCTAAAACTGATAGGCAACCAATGCAATGACTTTAAGATAGGTGTGATATGTGCTGCCTGTCTGGTCTTTGTCAGTACGTAGGCCGTTGCGTTCTGAACAAGTTGTAGACAGCCAAAAGCTTTTTTAGGTAGTCCAAACAGGAGAGCATTGCACTAATCAACCCTAGAGGTTATGAGAGCATGCATTAGTTTTTCTGTGTCAGCCTGAGAGAGAAATTGTCTAACCTTAGCAAAGTTTCTAAGATGATATAATGACACTTCGGTTACATTTCTAATGTGGTTTTCAGAACTGAGGTCAGAATCAAAGGTAATCCCAGGGTTTTTGACCTGGTCCTTGGTACGAAGGACTAATGACTGAAGGTGCACAGACACAGTTGCTCTCTCTGGGCTTTTGTCCCAAATGTTAGGACATTTGTCTTGTCTTGATTCAGTTGTAGGAAATTGTATGACATCCATACCTTTATGTCATATATACATTGAACTAACCTGTCAATGGGGCTAAAATCATCTGGGGATACAGAAATGTATAGTTGGGTGTCATCTGCATAGCTGTGAAACACAATTTTATGTTTTCCAAGTGGTAGCATATAGAGGCTAAAAAGGACTGGATGTAAACTAGAGGCTTGCGGGACCGCACAGGTCATGTCTGTTTTCTTTCAGGAGTAGTCATCAAGGGACACAAAAAACTTGTGGCCAGTCAAATGTGATCTATACCAGCTTAGAACCATTCCTTAGAGGCCAGCCCAGTTTTCAAGACTGTGCAGTAGGATTTTATGGTGGACGGTATCAAAGCCAGCACTAAGATCTAGGAGAACCAGGACTGTATTAATCCGTATGAATTCTTATATTGTTCATCATTTTAACCAATGCAGTCTCTCTGCTGTGGTGGGCTCTGAAACCTGACTAAAAAGTAACCTCTTAATTAATTATTGTAAAAGTATTGTAAATTAGTCATTGTAAAGTGACTTTGAGTGTTAGAAAATCGCTATATAAAATCGATTTATTATTATTATTATTAATTAACCTGTTCAAGAAGACGTTTTTCTAAAATCTTACCTAAGAATGAGAGGTTTGATATGGGTCAGTAGTTACTAAGAACTGATATTACTTTTTTGGGAAGTATTCTAACCATGGCAGTCTTTAATGCATCTGGGAAGGTGCCTGTGAACAAACAAGTGGGAAGATGGCTGCGCAAATTCGTGTTTGCAGCAGCCTCACCCAGTGCCGTTGTCAGAAGATGGTGGTTTGAATTCACATTTGCGAAGTGGGAAGATGGCTGCGCGAATTCGCGTTTGCAGCGGCCTCACCCAGTGATGTCCATGCAGTGTCTTTGTCCATGTCTGCGTCTGGGTTTTGTCTTCGTTTGATGGCTGGGGGAGCTGGCGCTGAGTCGGCTGGGAGAGCTGGGTGGGCCGGGCTGGCTGCTGGCCCATGCAGACCGGCAGTTCCGATGGCGGTCTGGCGGCAGCCTCACCTGGCGTTGACAGTGGTGTTTTTGGTGTCATTGTGAGGAGTGCGGGGAGGTGTGTCGAGAGTGTCTGGCTGGGGGAGCTGGCGCTGGATCAGCTGGGGGAGCGTGGCCTGCTTCGTCCAGTGGGCCCCGGGGCCACGGCCCCTGCCTTGAGCTGCGCCTGGGGAGGAGGTGCTGGGGGCGGGATGCAGAGGCGGGGTGGGCTGGGCTAGCTGCTGGCCCGTGCAGGCCGGCGGTTCTGACAGTCGTCATGGCTGGTGTTCGTTCCTTTGGACAATGATTTTTTTGTTTAGTTTGGATATATGTGTTAATTTGGGTATGTCTGTTGTTGTAGTTTTTGGTTGTGTTTTTGTCTTTGTGTTGTCCTGCTGTGGGTTGAGGGAAACGGCATTTTGCTTCATTTCATGCACGCAAGTGCAGGAAGTGAAATGACAAATAAAGTGTTCCTGATTCCTGATTCTGATCACCTCTGCATCCACCAGGGTAAAAGAGTGCAAAGTGTGTTGACAGTACTTTCTAAAACGTGGTCCTGCTTGTCTGATTAATAGTCATCCAAACAGTTGTCTTATCTCTGAAGTAGGCTGAAAATTCGCTGCACTTAGTATTCTAGAAAAAAATCACTGGGGTATGTGGAAGTGGGATTTATCCAGCTGCCAATAGTAGTAAAAAGGACCCCAGGATTGGTCTGGATTTTATTTAGGAGCTCAGAGAAATGAGCCTCTCTGGCATTTCTCCGCGCCTTGTTGTCTTCTGAATGGCGATCACGTAGCGTATCATAGTGGATCTGTAATTTAATTTCCCTCCGTGTACACTCGACTTTTCGACGGTTTCTTTTTAAGTTCGTCAACAGTCTCATTTGTCCACAGTGGCTGACATTTTACAGCAGGTTTTTTGAGGTTTAGCGGTGCAACGAGGTTAAACTCATTTACTAGGGGTCACCAGATGAAGGGAGGGTTTGTAAGGGCAACATATTCATATGCGTGATGAAACCTTCAGCGACTTCAGGTGTAAGATGTGTGTTCTTGGCAGTGAGCTCGGCATGAACCGGGGACATGGCCACTGATTGCAGTAATGGTCAGACGGAGACACGTCTCTAACTGATGACATTTTAACGTCTAACCACCAGCTCCAAAGCATGGTCACAGTTGTTTTGTGTGAAAGCGAGATCTTGTAATAGATTAATCAAATCAGTGACCCCTTTTGTCTTTGATGTTGCCTATATGTAAGTTAAAATCGCCAACAATAAGAATTGTGTCATAAGTTGTGTTACAATAGATAGAAGCTGTTACAAAACTGTTAAAAACAAGGGACAGTGCTTTGTAGTTCTCTATACCGTAATCGTTCGTATGGTTGACTGGCATTTGACTGGGATAGCGGTTTATTCCGTTGCCTACCAACACAGGGATCGGCGGTTCGAATCCCCGTGTGCCTACAGACACAATTGGCCGTGTCTACGGGTGGGAAGCTGGATGTGGGTATATGTCCTTGTCGCTGCACTAGCGCCTCCTCCTGTGGTTGGGGCGCCTACATCCCCCTGGCGAAACTCCTCCCTGTCAGGTGAAAAGAAGCAGCTGGCGACTCCGGGTGTATCAGAGGAGGCATGTGGTAGTCTGCAGCCCTCCCCGGATCGGCAGAGGGGGTGGAGCAGAGACAAGGATGGCTCGGAAGAGTGGAGTAATTGGCCGGATATATTTGGGGAGAAAAAGGTGGTGGGGGGGGGTCTAAAAAAAACCCCCCAGAGAAACGAGTGTGATCTGATAGGGGTTTAAATGACAGTAGGGACCTCATGGGAACCATTATGTGCTGTAGAGGAAGAAGGAGGATCCGAGGGGGGAGTTTGAGGCGTAAAGAGTCAGTCGCGTGGGAGGCTGCAAGTTCGCTGACGGCATTTGGCGACGCCACATGCCGAGATGGATCCTGTCTCCTTTGTAAAGGGAGAAACGATCGCAAAACAAGTGATATTTGTCGTTGAAGGCCATGAAGTGAATCCTGCTAGCAGACTGGAGGAGCCGAGTGTGAAGGCTGAGGATTCTGCTGAAATGGCCCGCTCCGTGACTGAGGCTGGAGATAAGGCCTGATGTAAAAAAAAACTGACTTTCCACGGTTTTTAAAACATCAAAAAGGAGGTCAAAATAATTTTTGGTGCGCCCAGACTCCTGACGGATTGTGTAATTTGTCCCCGCATGAACTGTTTCCTTTTAATAGAGGTCGGGAGCGAGGGCAGTAGATCCCAGGAGTTTATCCAGGATGACAGGGACCGTGGCACCAGGGAAACAGTGTGTGATGACGTCTAAGAAGCCGACGTTCCTGGTTATGGAATCTCCAGTAATTACTTTTGTCATTCTTTTTTTTTGTTGCCTTGTTTCCCCTCTTTTTTCTCCTCAATTGTACTCGGCCAATTATCCCACTCTTCAGAGCTGTCCCCGTCACTGCTCCACCCCCTCTGCTGATCCGGGGAGGGCTGCAGACTACCACATGCCTCCTCCGATACATGTGGGGTCACCAGCCGCTTCTTTTCACCTGACAGTGAGGAGTTTCACCAGGGGGATGTAGCACGTGGGAGGATCACGCTATTCCCCCCAGTTCCCCCTCTCTCCCCCGAACGGGCGCCCCGACCGAGCAGAGGAGGCGCTAGTGCAACAACCAGGACACATACCCACATCCGGCTTCCTACCCACAGACATGGCCAATTGTGTCTGTAGGGGCGCCCGACCAAGCCAGAGGTAACACAGGGATTTGAACCGGCGATCCCCATGTTGATAGGCAATGGAATAGACCGCCACACCACCCAGACGCCCTGGAATCTCCAATGTAGTTGGAGGAAAGAGGGGATGAGGAGATAGTGTGTTTGGGACGATGGCAGCGGTCACGCAACCAAATCACTATGCTATGCTACACCTCCGTGGCGCTGTGACCCGTGGTACACTTTATTTATAACCAGGATACGTAACGTGCCATTTAAGTCCTTCATCAATTATTTGCCGGCTATATTACATCGTGGTGCACTGTGTCACACTGACTTTATATGTCTCATTCATCAAGCCATAAACTGCCTGAGCAGATTTGCATGGCAATGTTAATATATGCAAATTTTGGACCCAATGCACATGTTTTATTTCCATATTTCTACATTTTCCAACTCTGAGACAGGTGAATTGATAGATGAGGATCAATACGTGTACATCGCTGCACATTCTTTTTTCTTTTCTCATTCTGGCAGACTATCTCTTTCCATTTCTGCAGTTAAGTTGTAGAATAATTCGGTCTCTTTTTATTACCGTCTCATTCAGAATGAGTCCTAGTCCCTTCTCTGGCCCACAGACAGAATTAGACGTCTTCAAATACATTTTGCACCCATTTTCCCCAGGAGATTAGCTCGAGAATGAAACCCGTCGTTTCATGTGGGTTTTCTCTTCCAAGTAACAACCTTACACAATTTAATTTGTTATGGGAAAGATGCGGGATAATTAGCCCCTGAGGCAGAACCACCAGATCGCATGTCCATTTGTGGGATTAGCAGCAATGCTAGCATGTAGTTGTTAGATATGCAGTTTGATTCCCTGCATGACAGCCGGCAGTGCCTCCCTCCTCCCCAGGTGGGCCAAGCAGTGGGTCGATAGTGTTGTGTTTATCCCCTCAGCTAGCTGAGCAGGCTACCTGGTAAATCCATTGAACCTTGAACGAACCCACGGTTGTGAAGGGATGCTGGCTTTCAGCCCTATCAAATAAACCATGAAAAGGAAAAAAAAAGAAAGGCTTGGAGAAGCCTTGATGGTCCCTTCAGACCGGAGCCATAGCGAGGTGCCCAGAAATTCCTATAAAGGGTCACCCGGATGGCATCTAGTATACGATATGTAAGTAACCTGCTAACATCTGTTCAGCATCTCTGATGTGTCCTCTGCACCACTGCACTTTATCACCTCTTGCTGCACCTGTATAAGTCAGTCCTTGTGTATATATATATGTGAAGATTGTGGTGTTGTTATTCTACGTTAAGTCCACTGAGAGAGCCACGAAACTCGAGTCAAATTCCATGTATGTGCAAACCTACATGGCCAGTAAACATGATTCTGATTCTGATCTGACGCTCTCTTTTTTTTAAAACCTTTACCAAATGGGAATTCTTCCGGGAACCCTTTGGGGATTTTTACCAGAAAAAAGTCGGGATGAATCCTCGGGGTTCAAGAGCGCACTGTAGCAGAGCGGCTTGCTGTCACTTTTGTTATTGAGTTAACCGGGTGTCACAGATAAGACGGGTGGGTTGGAGAGTCTGGATGAAAGAAGAATGCGTTATTCCAACTGCCCCCTAAAAACACAAAAGGTTTCAAAAGAACGTGAAGCCAATTCAGTCAAACCAACAGCTTGCTTTTAGCCATGAAGAGCTCCTGTAAAATGTTCTGCACACAGCAGGTTTCATCAGGACTCGGGAACGCTTTGTTTGTCATTTCACCTCCTGTACTTGCACACATGAAGCGAAATGAAATGCCGTCTCCCCAGCCCCCAGCGGTGCAACACACAGACAAACACACATTCAAGAACTACAAGAACACACAGGTTCACACTAACACATATATCCAACCCCCCCCACCCAAAAAAAATCACTGTCCAAGGGAACAAACGCCACCCAGGAAGACTGTTGGACCCTCCGGTCTGCATGGGCTAGCAGTCACCCTAGCCTGCCCCCATTACGCATCCTGTCACACCGCCCTCCTTGTCTCCTCCTCGGGTGTAGCTCCAGGCAGGGGCCGTGGTCCCTGTGGCAACCGGACGAAGCAGACCAAGCCCTCCCAGCCGATCCGGCGCCAGCTGTCCCAGCCAAACCCCCTTGACACACCTCCCCGCACTCCACACGGCGAGATCAGAAACACCAGTCAACGCCAGGTGAGGCCGCTGCCAGCCGTCAAATGAAGACAAAAATTTAGACACAAACATGGACAAAGGCACTTCACAGACGGCACTAAGTGAGGCCGCCGCAAACGTGAATTTGCGCCGCCATCTTCCCACACCGGTTCTGGGTGAGGCCGCTGCAAATGTGAATTCGCGCCGCCATCTTCCCCCACCAAAAGCGGACTCAGTTCGCTACATCGGTGACCGAAGTGGTATGGTGAGACCACGAGGCCATCGGAAGCACTTGTGCCCAGAGGCGTGAAGGGAGCATGTATGCTGAAATGTGGGGGACGCACTTCCCGAAGGAGGGGGGTAGCGTAACGACCATGGATAAGTAGACTCACTAGCGCTCGGCTAACAGGTCGGATCCTTTAGTTGACTGGTTAACATAGTCGCCGTGGTGCAGGAGACACGGGTTCATGTCCCGGCTGTGGCAGTTCCCGGCTGCCCGCCCCACCCCGAATTCGCTACATTGGTTGCTTCATTAAGGTGTTGCACAACATGTTCGAGTACAAAATAATTTACGTTTGCATGTTCCTTCCTGTTTTCTCTGCGGGAAACTAATCAGAAATGTCTCACCAAGTGTCAAGTCAGCGGCAGTGATCTTTTGATTTTACTTTTCAAAAATGCAAAGAGGAAATATTGTGTACACCCTTGGTTGGCGAGGGCGAGGACAGATTGGCGAGTCCCGCCGCCTCGTCCAATTTATTTTCAACACAGGATACCTCATCCAAAGCGGCATCTGACCTACTATGCTTATGAATAGATTTTACTTTATAGCATTTATGACACTATATCGAGGACTAACGCTTGTACCTTAGTGGGGGGATTCCCTAGCAATGGATATTATAGGCTGAAAAACATCATGTGGCAGTAATTATGAGCGTGTTTTGTCCCTAAAATAATCGCTGCTTGGATTCATTGAATGTGACTAAGCTGGACTTTTTGGTCCGTTCCTTTTTTCCGAGCCCACCCCTGACTGCACCCATGCCTAAATGATGGTAGCCGATCGCAGGTTAAGGTTCAGCCCGCATGAAATATGAAATACACTTTGCTCTGAAATAAAATCCCAAATTTGGGAACAAGTCCATGATGTGCCCTTCATTTATTATGTTATTAACATGGCCAAAAGAATGTTATCAGGATTCCAGTAGAATTCCTAATTCCGCCTTTGAACTACTCCAAGATATTAGCAAACTTTAAACCATATGTTGGCATTGTGTTTGACTACTGTGGAAGCAACCAAAAAGCAAAGAGAAATTAACCGCGGGACTTTTTTGTCACCTGAACACCCCCAGAAACGCCAGCCATTCCCATCCATAATCACAGGTTTACATTTCTTTCATCCATTTCCAGGTTTACATATGGAGAGCACCGGATTCATAGACAGTGTTGGTCTTCCCTTTAGTTGACTGGTTAGCCGTGAGGCCGTCGGAAGCGTGTGTGCCCAGAGGTGTGAGGGAGCTGATATGCTGAAGCGTGAAGATGCGCTTCCAGAAGAAGGGGGTGATTGTAGCGATCACGAATGAGTAGACTCGCTAGCCCGTTGGCTAACGGGTCGGACCCTTTCGTCGATTGGTTAACGTAGTTGTCCGTGGTGCAGGAGACCCGGGTTCACGTCCCAGCTGCCCCCTGAATTCACTACATTTTTCATTTTTAGACTTTTTCATTTTTAATTTTTAGACATTTTTTTGGGGGGGGGGCTTTTTTCTCCCCAATTGTACTTGGCCAATTACCCTACTCCTCCAAGGCCATCCCAGTCACTGCTCCACCCCCTCTGCCTATCCGGGGAGGGCTGCAGACTACCACATACCTCCTCCGATACATGTGGAGTCACCAGCCACTTCTTTTCACCCGACAGTGAGGAGTTTCACCAGGGGGACGTAGCGCGTGGGGGATCATGCTGTTCCCCCCCAGTTCCCCCTAGTGCAGCGACCAGGACACATACCCACACCCGGCTTCCCACCCGCAGACACGTCCAATTGTGTCTGTAGGGGACGCCTGACCAAGTTGGAGGTAACACGGGGAATCGAACTGCCGATCCCCGTGTTGGTAGGCAACGGAATAGACCGCCATGCCACCTGGACGCCCTGACTTGATTTTAAAACTTTATTCAATACTGGGCGGAAGTTTTTTATTTTATTTTACCCATACAAATACTGAACATCACGTCCCAAACGCCGTCTCCAGTCGGCGATGACGGATTGTAAATGGTGGTGGAAACTCGCTTCTGCGCGTTTCGCTTCATCTTCTTGTCAGACATAATGGAGCGTGGCACAAAGCTGACAGATGTGCAGGTGACAGAGGGGCAAAATGGGTTTAAAACGAATCCTCTGTGGAAAAAGAGTTTATTAATCTCTCTCTCTCTCTCTCTTCCTGTCCCTCTGTGTGTCTGTCTGTCTCGTCACTTCTCTGTCACACGCTCACTCGTCGCTAAATATCCCATCACCTGGAATGCATTTGTCCACACACACACACACACACACACACACACACACACACTCTCTCTGTCTCCTCATCCTTCCAGAGTGCGACTGGAGCTGCAACTCCTGCAGAGGTCCCCTGAGGAGCGACTGTCTTCAGTGCATGGAGGGACACGTCCTGCAGGAGGGACTCTGCTCCCACGGCTGCTCCCCGGGCTCCTACCAGGATGGAGACCGGTGCCTCGGTGAGTGGTTCCGTCCGGCACGTTTACCTTGTTTTACACCGTCATGCTGAGGCCACATCGAGGTCACTGTCTTCCACGCTGTGCCGGCACAGCCTGAATCGGCCCGTTCCGTGGGTTCCACGTCAGTTCCCATCAGCACCGGAGCTGAAATCAGGACGAGGAATTCCCGCCGGAAAAATACTATTGCTACAACAAACGATGCCACGCAGCGGCGTCCGTCTACATAACGCCCATGTGACATGTCTCTTCCACTGACCATGACACGGGTTCAGACCATTTAATTTTGTTTCGTTTCCTCATGAAAGAAGGCAGATGGCTGCTGGCTGGGATGTCAGTGTGCGCTGCAGGGTCGGTGTGCGCCGCAGGGTCGGTGTGGGCTGCAGGGTCGGTGTGCGCCGCTGGATCGGTGTGCGCCGCAGGGTCGGTGTGCGCCGCTGGATCGGCGTGCGCCGCAGGGTCGGTGTGCGCCGCAGGGTCGGTGTGCGCCGCAGGGTCGGTGTGCGCCGCAGGGTCGGTGTGCGCCGCAGGGTCGGTGTGCGCCGCAGGGTCGGTGTGCGCCGCAGGGTCGGTGTGCGCCGCAGGACCAGCATGCGCTGCAGCATCAGTGCAGGATGTGATGACGCTATCATGGGATATCAGTGCCCTATCAGATGTGGCAGCACTGGATGTGACATGAATGTAAAGCCAGTCACTGAATGTAAACATCTTTTTGTTTGTGGGGGGATCCAGATCCCCCCCCCCTTCTCTCCAATTGTACTTGGCCGATTATCCTGTTTTCCGAGCCGTTCCGGGCACTGCTCCACCCCCTCTATCGATCCCTGGAGGGCTGCAGACTACCACATGCCTTCTCCGATACACGTGGCGTTGCCAGCTGCTTCTTTTCACCTGACAGTGAGGCGTTTCACCAGCGGGACGGAGTGCGTGGAAGGATCATGCTATTCCCCCCAGTTCCCCCGAACAGACGCCCTGACCGACCGACCAGAGGAGGCGCTAGTGCAGTGACCAGGACACATACCCACACCTGGCTTCCCACCCGCAGACACAGCCAGTTGTGTCTATAGGACGCCTGACCAAGCCGTATGTAACATGGGGATTTGGTCCAGCGATCCCCGTGTTGGTAGGCAACGGAACAGACCGCCACGCTACCCAGAAACCCTGAATATAAACGTCATTAAGCCCTCCCACCGCCACGATTTGGCCGTGTTCGGCAGGGTTATCGAACAGTGCCAAAAATCCAGACATGAACACAGTTTGGATCCATTCCACGCCACAACCGTGCCGAAGGAAACGCCATGGGAACGGTTTCTCTGTGTGTTGGGAAGTGTCCCTGCCGTGCTGTGGAAAAGCACGATCCCTCCCACAGGTCTGAGTCTGAGAAGACGTCAAACCGATTCCCTCTTCTTTCCCCTCCTTCCCCTGCCGCCATGCCGTGTCACTGCTGAGGCTACGTTGAAATGACCTGCCAGTGCAGGAAGATGATTCAACAAGGGAAACGTTCTGTAAACAAGATAAAATCACTCGTTTACCCGAAAGACCAGAAATCTTGAAACGTGGAAGTTAAATCACACCGACTTTTAAATAATCCATCTAGTCTGACGTATAAATCTAGTTTCATCATGCCGTGAGTAGACAAAGCCACTTAAAGCAGACAACAACAAAGCATCCTCATTTTACTTCTGAAGTACTCATTACAAGGTGAAATAATTAAGTTAGATGGCAGAAGATGAATATTATTAAGTCCTTATAATCCTCGTTAGTCCTTGATGAGTAAATGTTTCTGGAGACGTGATGAGATGTTTCTGTCCAGACGTTTTGTGGCGTGGAGCTGTGAATGGAGTGCCTCCGTTTTGGACGGTTCCTCCTTTTTAATGTTACTGTCACTGAGAGGGAGTCCAGACGATAAACTCCAAGGAAATATGGATGTGACTCACTCGATAGATACAATACTATACATACATTTGTCCCTCATTTGTCCATAATCCAGCTGTAGGGACACGTGTCACGGTCCTTCATGTTGTGACCTCATTGGGCCCCATAGGGTTGGTTCCTGGACAACATTCAGAAATCTTTAAATCTGGTTAGAAATCTTATTAGGGGGCATCCTCGTGGTGTGGCGGTATATTCCATTGCCTACCAACATGGTGATCGCCGGTTCGAATCCCCGCGTTACCTCGGCTTGGTCAGGCATCCCTACAGACACAATTGGCCGTGTCTGCAGGTGGGAAGAATGTGGGTATGTGTCTGGTTGTGGGTATGTGTCTGGTTGCTGCACTAGCACCTCCTCTGGTCGGTTGGGGAGCCTGTTTGAGGGGGAGGGGGAACTGGGGGCAATAGCGTGATCCTCCCATGTACGTCCCCCTGGCGAAACTCCTCACTGTTAGGTGAAAAGAAGCGGCTGGCGACCCCGCATGTATTGGGGGAGGCATGTGGTAGTCTGCAGCCCTCCCCGGATCAGCAGAGGGGGTGGAGCAGAGACCGGATGCCTCAGAAGAGTGGGATAATTGGCCGGATACAATTGGGGAGAAAAAAATCATTCATTCATTCATTATCTTCAGCCGCTTCTCCGGGGTCGGGTCCCGGTGGCAGCAACCTAAGTAGGACACTCCAGATGTCCCTCTCCCCAGCAACACCCTCCAACTCCTCCTGGGAGATCCCAAGGCGTTCCCAGGCGAGATTGGACATGTAGTCCCTCCAGTGAGTTCTGGGTCTACCCCGGGGTCTCCTCCCAGTTGGCCGTGCCTGGAAAACCTCCAAAGGAAGGCGCCCAGGAGGCATCCTGATCAGATGCCGGAACCATCTCAATTGGCTTCTTTCAACACGAAGAAGCAGCAGCTCAACTCCGAGCTCCCTCCGGATGGCCGAGCTCCTCACCCTATCTCTAAGGCTGAGCCCAGACACCCTACGGAGGAAACTCCTCTCAGCCGCTTGTATCTGCGATCTCACCCTTTGGGTCACTACCCAAAGCTCATGACCATAGGTGAGGGTTGGAACAAAGACTGACTGCTAAATTGAGAGCTTTGCCTCCCGGCTCAGCTCCCTGAGATTTTTTTCCAGTCTCATTAAAAAATGGATTTTGACCGTGTGTGACTTGGTACCAAAAAGAGGGATATTGACAATGTCTCTGTGCAACGTAAAATGAAAACCCCTAAGGACATTTTCATAATCTGTTCTGCTTATTGAGTAAGCACACGCTGCTTGTTGTTACACAAATATCAACAAGTGGCATTTCCTGTTGATTTGATCCGACCAGTTTTTTTGTTCCCCCTAAAGGCTCATTCCTCATCGTGTTCAAAGGAAAACGCTGGCCAGACTAAACAAGGAGCAGCGTAGATGTGCATTTGGAGTTATGGAAAGCTGCAGAAACTCTTTTATTTTGTCCATCTTCCCGTCATCTAGTAAGAATATAACAAGGTGTTGTGTGTGCTACACCAACATTTGTTCCGTCCATCTTGAAACGGACAACAGAGTGTTCTCCCCTGACAGTCCATCTCGGTAAACGGGAATCCTGACACGGCATGTCAGCCGGAGTCGTGGGATCGGATCATTTCGGAGTAAACCGTACGGATAAATGAATGAACGCCACGTGAAAATGACATTGTGTGTGATGGTCCTGTTGTGTGTCCTCTCCTTCTCCAGGTTGTGATGAGCACTGTGAGGAGTGCCGGGGCCCCGGGCAGTGCCAGCGATGCCGGCCCCCCTACGCCATCCTGCAGGGCCAGTGTGTGCCGGTGTGTGGGAGGAACTACTTCCTGGATTCCTCCTCTCAAGTCTGCAGACGTAAGGCTCCGTAACCGCTTTTAATACCACCACCGGACGTCCCCCCTTGGGTTTCTGTTTAGTTTGCATCTTTACAACAGAACTGTCTTTTGGCGGGTTGAATTAGTTGTTTTGCAGTTGCTTATTTACATTAACTGAAATTCACGTATACTTGACATGGCTCCTGACTACCCCCCCCCCCCAGAAAAATCAAATTTTTCCAAATTTTCATAAATTAGGCAATTTTTATTTTTTAGAATTGTTATTATCTATTTGGTTTTTCAAACGCTGGGGTGATAAACCCCACCTTTGAATTCTCTGCTTCTCCAGCTGACGTCTATTTCACCATGAAGACGTCATGGACGTTTGCATTTTTTTGGAAAACAATCTGTTTTTCCAGGGACTATTTTCTCAAATTAATCCACACTTTCAATAACGCAACTTATAAAAGAAACCACGGCAGTAAAGCCATAACATTGACTAAAAGATAAAGGTGACTAAATGTTCACCGTGATGGATTACCGAAACAAAAACAAATCTAAAACACTACGGTACGCCTTGGGAAATGGTCAAGAGTCATGTGAAGTCTAAACCCTTCTGCGGTGAATGGACTAAAATGTGGGGGGGAAAAACTCCGTAATGGTCCTTTAATGCTAACACGCTCTACATTACATCTCGTCTCCTCAGCGTGCTCCTCAGACTGTGTGTTGTGTGAAGGAGTCGGCGTCTGCACCGCCTGCCGGGATAACGCCTTCCTCATGAAGGGATACTGCACGCCGGATTGTGGACAGGGCTACTATCCCGACCGGAAGAGCCGGACCTGCCATGGTACTGGAATGAAACCCGGCGCCCAACTTTTTTTTACTGTTTTCACCACAGATAGTGGAGACAGTCTGGGCGGCGCAGTGGTTAGCGTGGTCGCCTGACAGCAAGAAGGTCTCGGGTTCGAGTCCCGGGGTAGTCCAACCTTGGGGGTCGTCCTCTGTGTGGAGTTTGCATGTCCTCCCCGTGTCTGTGTGGGTTTCCTCCGGGTGGTCTGGTTTCCTCCCACAGTCCAAAGACATGCAGGTCAGGTGAATCGGCCGTACTAAATTGTCCCTAGGTGGGGTGTATATGTGGGAGAGAGAGAGAGAGAGCCTGTCGCCCAATGACTGCTGGGATAGGCTCCAGCATCCCCATGACCCCGGTTGGGATAAGCGACTTGGCTCCAGCATCCCCATGACCCCGGTTGGGATAAGCGACTTGGGTCATGGATGGACGGACGGTTCCCCTTTATCAATTTAGAATGAGACGATTTGAAGTGCTACGATGGCGGCGCTGACAACACGATACTCTGTGACGTCATCAAAAACGGTCAGATGGAAGTTCTTTTGTCTTCAAATCACAATGAAGGTAAATCCCACGTTGACACTCACGCCGCCTGCTGTGTCATATTAATAATATAATGTACAGCAGGTCACACACAGCTCAAGGCGGTGGGAAGCACGTGTGTGGAAGCATTGACAGAGTGGGGGGAAAAATGCCCTTTTCTGTGAAAACGGCATCTTTTGTGCTGTGTTGTGTGCAACTTACCGGTGGTTCCTAAATATGAAATGCAAATGATGATAAGTCAGGAACACTCGTTTCGTTTCGTGCACTTGAGCACAGGACATGAAACGACATCCTGTTTCCTCCAGCTCACAGCCGTGCAACGCAACGACACAAACACATCCAAACTACAACAACACACACACCTCCATCCATCCATCCATTATCCAAGCCGCTTATCCTGCTCTCGGGGTCACAGGATGCTGGAGCCTATCCCAGCAGTCATTGGGCGGCAGGTGGGGAGACACCCTGGACAGGCCGCCAGGCCATCACAGGGCCGTCACCAGGCCGTCACACATGTCCAACATATCAAAAAAGAAAAAAATTCACTGTCCAAGAGAGCGAACGCCAGGGTGACTGTCAGAGCTGCCGGTCTGCGTGGGCTAGCAGTTAGCTTAGCCTGCCCCGCCCCGCTAAGCGTCTCTGAACTTGGGACATAGACGACTCCCCGTTGTAGAAGGTAGCGGTCTAGTCTCGTTGGTCAAGAACTTACTGCCCGGCAGCGTTTCCAAGATGGCGGCCGAGTAAAAACGGCTTCTTGTAGAGGGGCTTTTTTTCCCCCCACTCTTTGCTTTGCTGTCTGATAAGGCACAAAAAAAAAAAAATGCCGAGGGGGAGGCGGGCGGGGGGGGGGAGGGGGTGAATAATGAGAGAAATGTCTAATTTTGTGGGCATGTGATAAGTTGTGAAATTATTTCGACCCTTGTCCAGCGTGTCTCTGCCTGCGGGTTTCCGCAGAGCTGGAGAGACGCCGCTTAAAATTAGGGGAAATATTTTCCCCCGTTTAGCGAGTTTAATTAAACAGTCTCAGCCCTGAGAATGCCAGTTGGCATAACGTGAAGAAGAAGAAGAAGGCCTAGAGAACACAACGAAGTGAAGACCTCTCCGACTCGCTCTCCTTTACTCTATCCATCCATCCGTCCATCCGTCCATTATCCGCACCGCTTGTCCTGCTCTCAGGGTTGCGGGGACACTGGAGCCTCTCCCAGCAGTCATTGGGCGACAGGCGGGGAGACACCCAGGACAGGGCCGATACACACACACACATATATATAAAATATACACACCTAGGGGCAATTTAGTATGTCAGAGTCACCTGACCTACATGTCTTTGGGAGGAAACCGGAGCAAACCCACACAGACAACATGCAAACTCCACCCAGAGGACGACCCGGGACGACCCCCAAGGTTGGACTACCCCGGGGCTCGAACCCAGCACCTTCTTGCTGTGAGGCGACCACGCTGACCACTACGCCACCGTGCCGCCCGCCGCCTTCTGCTTTACTCCTCTTCGTTAAATCACCTGATGTCTCCCAGTTTACTCTCCATACACCTGTCTTTATCGCTCCCTCTTTCTTTGTCTCTGTCTGTCGCCTCCCCCTCTCTCTCCCCCCCCCCCCATAAACCCTGTTCACGATCTGTAACTCGCTGTGCACCTCTTTCTCTCTGATTTTCGTACTCTCTCCTTCCTCTTCCTCTCTCTCCCATCGCAGCACAGTAGAACGTCGGTCTCCGGCTGCAGTCACACCAGAAATCAGCCAAGTGAAATTTATTTGCGTTTCCTTGTTTTACAAGAAGCTTGGTGACCAAAAACACTAAACTCAATTAAATTAAGTTAATTTCATGTGTATAGCCCATTATCACAAATTACAAATTTGCCTCAGGGGGCTTAACAGCAACACAACATCCTGTCCTTAGACCCTCTCATCGGATAAGGAAGAACTCCCAAAAAAAAACCTTTTAACGGGGAGGAAAAACAGGAAGGAACCTCAGGGAGAGCAACAGAGGAGGGATCTCTCTCCCAAGACCGACAGCGTGCAATGGATGTTGTGTTCACACAATTTACACAATACAACACTGAAAGAGGATAACACAATTATCATGGAATCATAAACTATGTGAAGAATATGATGAGGAGGAGGCCAAGCGGTGTCCAGACGCCACCCAAACAGCCCAGGTTCTGAGCCTCGTGACCACCGTCACCATGGAGACCTGACAGGAGGACAGACTACACATGCACACAGGGGAGACGCACATCTAGGACTGTCACAATCTACTCCTATAGTTTCGGAATGTGTGTGTGTGTGGTGTTAGTGTGTGTTAGTGTAGATAGCGGGACCGAAAACTAAAGCATTTATGATCCTAATTCTTTTTGGAGGTGGTAGGTATTGTCTCAGAGAGTAAGGGAAAAAGCCCAGAAAATTAAAATTATGCATAATTATGCGTAAATATGCAAAATGTGCATTTTTCTAAAAATGGCTTAAAACCACTTTTCTCGGCATTTCAGATGATTCTGAGCATCTTTGATTTTTTCACCTATATAATTTTTTTTTTTTCTGGGACTTTAGAAATGTTTTGGCATTATGCAAAATATATGCATTTTTGCAAAAATGCATTTATGATCCTATTTTTTTTTTGGAGGTGGTAGGTATTGTTCCAGAGAGGACCAGAAAAATAGCAGAAAATTAAAATAACTATAATAATTATGCATAATTATGCAAAATATGCATTTTCTAAAAATGGCTAAAAACCACTTTTCTCGGCATTTCAGATGATTCTGAGCATTTGGGGGGAGGGAGTTGGAGTGGGGGTGGGGTATAGGGGCAGGGGGAGGGCGGTTAGCTGGCAGGATGAAGAGGAGGGAGATTTAGACGGGTGGAGAACCAAACCGCTACATTGTAGCGGGGTTCTTCTAGTTACTACCTGATCGCGCTCATTTTGCATAATCGTTAGAATCTCTTCCATCCAGCTGTATAAAAACAGCTGGATGAAACTAACAGAAATGCCATATTTCCATCACTATTTCCACGTTGTTTTCCACCGTTTGTTGTTTGACTGGCGCTCTTTTAACGGTGCCATCTTGTTGCGCCCCTGGCACATGCGTGGTGAAGTAGTGCCAACAAGCTGTTTATCTTGAGACGCTTATTCTCTAATATTCCACGACTGCATTTGGACGAACGTGTGTTGCCATTAACATCGTGGACGTAGCTGCAAAGCTAAACACCACAGCACCGCTGTGGGCCCATGTTGGTTTTTAGCCAAATGAAAAAGGAGAGCCCCATAACTTGGAGGAGGAGGCGAGCCGTTGGATTTGCAGCAAAAAGGTGGTGGTCAAAAGTGCTTATACCACAAATTTAAACAAACCATCTATGGATGCACCACCCCACCCAATTCACCGGACCTTGGAAAGACAGCCACCGCCGCAGTTCCATCCCGGCAACTGGCCGTTCCTGAAGCTTTCGCACGAGTGTCTCAATAGAGACGTGACAGTACCCGATGGTGCATGTTAACAGACAGTGTAGCATGGTATACAGCCGAAGAAACGTATCGGAGGAGGCATGTGGTAGTCTGCAGCCCCCCCTGGACTGGCAGAGGGGGTGGAGCAGCGACCGGGACAGCTCAGAAATTATGGTCATTGGCCAAGTACCATTGGGGAGAAAAAGGGCGGAAAAGCCCCCCCCCCTCCAAAAAAATACAATTAAATCATAAATCGCAATTATTTGTATAACGGTTAATCGTCAATTAAATGTCTTGATCGTGACAGCCCTACTCACATCACACCGTTCACACACGGGTTTTATAAGTCAGCAGAAGCACCGTGAAGTCTGATCTAACATGGATAGGAAGCCAGCGAAGGGAGGCGAGAATTGGGGTGATATGGTCAAATGTTCTAGATTTAGTTAAGGTTCTAGCTGCAGCACTCTGAACCACCCGGAGACGTTCACTACCAGCAGGTGGCAGACCTGAAACCACATTACAGTCACCTGAATCAGAAACACCAGGTCGTGTCATTTCATGAACTGGCACACATGAAATGACACATCGTTTCCCCCAGCCCACAGCAGTGCAACACAAAGACAACACACATATCCAAACTAACACACATATCCAAACTAACACACATATCCAAACTAACACACATATCCAAACTAACACACATATCCAAACTAACACACATATCCAAACTAACACACATATCCAAACTAACACATATACCCAAACTAACACACATATCCAAACTAACACACATATCCACACTAACACACATACCCAAACTAACACACATACCCAAACTAACACACATATCCAAACTAACACACATACCCAAACTAACACATATATCCAAACTAACACACATATATCCAAACTAACACACATATCCAAACTAACACACATACCCAAACTAACACACATACCCAAACTAACACACATATATCCAAACTAACACACATATCCAAACTAACACACATACCCAAACTAACACACATATGCAAACTAACACACACATCCAAACTAACACATATATCCACACTAACACATATATCCAAACTAACACATATATCCAAACTAACACATATATCCAAACTAACACACATATCCAAACTAACACACATACCCAAACTAACACACATATCCAAACTAACACATATATCCAAACTAACACACATATCCAAACTAACACACATATATCCAAACTAACACACATATCCAAACTAACACACATATCCAAACTAACACACATATCCAAACTAACACACATATCCAAACTAACACACATATCCAAACTAACACATATATCCAAACTAACACATATATCCAAACTAACACACATATCCAAACTAACACACATATCCAAACTAACACATATATCCAAACTAACACACATATATCCAAACTAACACACATATCCAAACTAACACACATATCCAAACTAACACATATATCCAAACTAACACACATATCCAAACTAACACATATATCCAAACTAACACATATATCCAAACTAACACACATATCCAAACTAACACATATATCCAAACTAACACACATATATCCAAACTAACACACATATCCAAACTAACACACATATCCAAACTAACATATATCCAAACTAACACACATATCCAAACTAACACATATATCCAAACTAACACACATATCCAAACTAACACACATATCCAAACTAACACACATATCCAAACTAACACACATACCCAAACTAAGCAACAAAAATAAATAAATCACTGTCCAGGAGAACGAACACCAGCCAGGAGGACTGTCAGAACTGCCGGTCTGCATGGGCTAGCAGTTAGCTTAGCCCGCCCCCTTTCCACGGCCTGTCACACCGCCCTCGGTGTTTCCTCTTCGGGTGCGGTTCCAGGCAGTCCGGTCTGGATGAAACACATGCATGTATTAGAGTCTCTGCTGCCCAACAGGGGTCATTTAAAAATTGTCCTTGGTCTCCTCCTTTCTCTCTCCCCTTGTTCTTTAAGCAAACGCCCAACCTCCAACCCTGCGGGTCAATGGATCCCTCCTGGTGCCGCTCGGCGGTTCTGCTCCGCTGACCACCACCCTGCTGAGAGCAAAGGACCCGGACGGATCCCCGGAGCGACTGCTGTTCCAGCTCCTGGCGGGCCCTGAGAACGGCCAGCTGCTCCTCTTCAAAGGAGCGGGCGAGGAGGAGAAGGAGTTGGGGAAGAACGACACCTTCTCCTGGAGCGAAATGAAGAGCGGTCGAGTCCGATTCAGACATAACAAGGAAAAAGCCAGGTGTGTGTGGGTGTGGGTGGGTGTGGGTGACTCTGAGTGGATACATTTGTAACCAAAAATTAAAACTTCATCAAAATTCAAAATGGCAAATGGCTTTTGCTAATGGTCCGAAGCCTAGAGAAAATGGTTGGTTGGCTTTGGTTCAGAGAAGGAAGGGAGCAACCAACACCGGTTAAAACTCATTCCAGTTTTCCCAAAAAAAAAAGTCCACTTTTCAATTCTGCAGTGTTGTGTAAGTGGGTTTGGGGGACTCGTCTCTCGCACCTTTCCAGTTCAGCGCACAGAAATTCCCTTCTCAAATTAAGCGCTTGAACTCCCGGGGAAGACATTCGGCTTGAACATATACGCATAGTGAACACACACAAACACACACACACGCACACACACAGGCATGAATCAAAAATTCCTCCTGCTTTTATCCCCGGTCCCTCATAAAACACCCAGCCATCTATAAAGAATCCAACACATAGACCCGTCACATTTACAGCCCCGGCATAAAAGGGAGGTTTTATGAGGCGCCATAACGTTCTCTGTTTGCTCCGTTATATTTCTTATTTCACATTAATAAGCTGCTCAATGCCTTATTAACGCGCTGCAATTGTAGCTGCAGTCGCACACGTGTAACGCCGTGCGACGGATTTGGCTTTTGTCACCCGCGGTCGTAATCCAGAGACGTCTGGATTGATTTTGAAAGAGACATGAAAGTGTCGACGCGTTAGAAGAACTGGTCTGGGATCAGCCGCCGCCTGCCCCGCTCGGTTCAGACGGATCACATAGTTGGATTCTTGCAACAGCTACGAGGCACTCTTCGGTCGTAGCGACAGGCGCTGTGTACAAAGGGCAGGGACTTAATCAACGCGAGCTTATGACCTACGCTTACTGGGAATGCCTCGTTCATGGGAAGTAATTGCAATCCCCGATCCCCATCACGAGCCCCCGGGGTTCAGCGGGTTACCCCTGCCTGTTTGCAGAGTGGTCCCGGACATTTAAGGGCATCGCAGGCCCGTTACTGCTCAGTCTCGCATGGCTGAAAGCCACTTGTCCCTTGAAGAAGTTGGCTGCTGACCGCACGGGGCCGCATAGCTAGTTAGCATGCTGGAGTCTCGTTCGTTATTGGAATTAACCAGACAAGTCGCTCCACCACCGAAGAACAGCCATGTAACCAGGCAGCACACCGGAGGACATTAGATAACCAAGAGTGCAAGACTGGTTGTACTGGGTAGTTCCCGGTTAACCACTAGTGGAAGACTGTGGGTGTACTGGGTAATTCCCAGTTAACCACTAGTAGAAGACTGTGGATGTATTGGGTAGTTCCCAGTTAACCAGAAGTTAAAGACTGTGGGTGCACTGGGTAGTTCCCAGTCAACCACCAGTTGGAAGACTGTGGTTGTACTGGGTAATTCCCAGTTAACTGCCTGTAGAAGACTGTGGTTGTACTGGGTAGTTCCCAGCTAACCACCAGTAGAACACTGTGGATGGACTGGCTAGTTCCCAGTTTACCACCAGTAGAAGACTGGATGGACTGGGTAGTTCCCAGTTAACCACCAGTAGAAGACTGTGGTTGTACTGGGTAATTCCCAGTTAACTGCCTGTAGAAGACTGTGGTTGTACTGGGTAGTCCCCAGTTAACCACCAGTAGAAGACTGTGGATGGACTGGTTAGTTCCCAGTTTACCACCAGTAGAAGACTGTGGATGGACTGGGTAGTTCCCAGTTAACCACCAGTAGAAGACTGCGGTTGTACTGGGTAGTTCCCAGTTAACCAGCAGTAAAAGACTGTGGTTGTACTGGGTAGTTCCCAGCTAACCACCAGTAGAACACTGTGGATGGACTGGTTAGTTCCCAGTTAACCGCCTGTAGAAGACTGTGGTTGTACTGGGTAGTTCCCAGTTAACCACCAGTAGAAGACTGTGGATGGACTGGTTAGTTCCCAGTTTACCACCAGTAGAAGACTGTGGATGGACTGGGTAGTTCCCAGCTAACCACCAGTAGAACACTGTGGATGGACTGGTTAGTTCCCAGTTAACCAGCAGTAAAAGACTGTGGTTGTACTGGGTAGTTCCCAGTTAACCACCAGTAGAAGACTGTGGATGGACTGGTTAGTTCCCAGTTAACCGCCTGTAGAAGACTGTGGTTGTACTGGGTAGTTCCCAGTTAACCGCCTGTAGAAGACTGTGGTTGTACTGGGTAGTTCCCAGTTAACCACCAGTAGAAGACTGTGGATGGACTGGTTAGTTCCCAGTTTACCACCAGTAGAAGACTGTGGATGGACTGGGTAGTTCCCAGTTAACCACCAGTAGAAGACTGCGGTTGTACTGGGTAGTACCCAGTTTACCACCAGTAGAAGACCGTGGGTGGACTGGGTAGTGCCCAGTTTACCACCAGTAGAAGACCGTGGGTGGACTGGGTAGTTCCCAGTTAACCACCAGTAGAAGACTGTGGATGGACTGGGTAGTACCCAGTTTACCACCAGTAGAAGACCGTGGGTGAACTGGGTAGTACCCAGTTAACCACCAGTAGAAGACTGTGGTTAAACAGGGCTGTACAGTGCAGCTTGTATGAATAAGTGAGTCTGCGGGATGAGTGCATTTACATGCAGCAGCACCCTTGCAATACAGGTTTGGGTTGTGTGTGTGTGTGTGTGTGTGTGTGACAGAGCCGCTTGTTTGTGTGAAAGGAGAAAGAAAGCCACTTTATTGTGTCATTGTACAGTTGCACGGTTACGATGACATTTGTTTTCTGCATTGATCCCATCGTATTGTGTAGGGGCAGTTGTCTGTGTGCGCTTGTGTGTGAGGTGGATCGATGGCACATCGCCAGTCTACTTGGAAGTTCTAGTCTAGTGTGTGATTAAAAATCACAGGGTGTCCAGGCATTCTGGGACGTCCAGGTAGCATGGCGGTCTATTCCGTTGCCTACCAACACGGGATCGCTGGTTCGAATCCCTGTGTTACCTCTGGCTTGGTCGGGCGTCCCTACAGACACTATTGGCCGTGTCTGTGGGTGGGAAGCCGGATGTGGGTATGTGTCATGGTCGCTGCACTAGCGCCTCCTCTGCTCGGTCGGGGCGCCTGTTCGGGAGGGAGGTGGGGACTGGGGGGAATAGCGTGACCCTCCCACATGCTACATCCCCCTGGTGAAACTCCTCACTGTCAGGTGAAAAGAAGCGGCTGGCGACTCCACATGTATCGGAGGAGGCGTGTGGTAGTCTGCAGCCCTCCCCGGGTCAGCAGAGGGGGTGGAGCAGAAACCGGGACGGCTCGGAAGAGTGGGGTGATTGGCCGGATACAGCTGGGGAGAAAAAGGTGGAAAAAAATACATAGGGGAGGGGGGGGGGGATGAAAAAAATCATGTCCCTAGCTGCATAGACTCCATACATCCCACACCAATCCCCACGATTCCTAGGGAGCCTTCCGCTCACTGCGAGTGTGGATTTTCAGCCCAAAGTCTCAGTAAGAATTCATTCACAGAAATTCAACCCCAGCTGGGTGAGGGGCATTGTGGGTATCCTCTCCTAAGAGGGCCAGGAGGCCAAACACACACACACACACACACACACACACACACACACACACACAAACACACACACACAGTGGTTAGCGCTGTCGCCTCACAGCAAGAAGGTCCTGGTTCGAACCCCGGGGTTGTCCCACCTTGGGGGTCATCCCAGGTCGTCCTCTGTGTGGAGTTTACATGTTCTCCCCGTGTCTGTGGTGGGTTTCCCCCACCATCAAACAGGCATAGATGTTAGGGTTCATACTGCTGCCTGTGCCCCTGACCGAGGCGTGGCGACACCAACTGGAGCTGGTCCCCGGGTGCTGCCCGGCGGCCGCCCACTGCTGCTAGCTACACAGCGAGGATGGCAGAGCGTCATTTCCCCTCGAGGATTCATAAAGTATCTCAAAATAAAATTTAAAAAAATCACGATATAGATTTAGAGAGATTTCCACCGCTCATC
>JAJHIY020000690.1:1097500-1105000 GCA_022114975.2 Lampris megalopsis | reverse complement strand
CATTGTGCCCCACTGTTGTTGTGAAAGAGGTTGGACACAGCGGTGCACACGTAAGACTCACTTTCCACGGCCGCTGATTTGCTGCTACGCTAAGTAGAGCCGAGTACGAGACATTTCCAAACAACGGCCCAGAGTGAAGCATCTGTTGTGACTGGCGTGGCCGGTGTGAGTTAATGTGCGGGCGAAGCTGTGGAGTAGCGCCGGACGGAGGTGAGGCGAGGCAGAGATGTGACGGCAGCAGGCGAGGGCTTCTTTACTTCCATAAATAAAACATAACCGGATACATTGTTTCCCCTGTAGGTGCCCGTTGTCTTACTCTGCCCATTCCTCGACTCCTTTGTGTCTCATCTAATTGCCGCTAGCCTTTAAGTTCTCTATCGGTCTTTTTATTTCTCTTTAAAAGGACACGGTTTTAAAGTGTATACACACATCCGCTGTCTTTGCAGAAATGAAGCAGCACATTCCCTCCAGGGTAAATCTATTATCTGCCAAGTTACACCCTCAAATGCCTGTCACTTGTTTTTTTCTTTTTTAATGGTCTGTGTATCGCAAACAGCAGCAGACACAACACAACACACACACACACACACACACACACACACACACACACACACACACACACACACACACACACACACACACACACACACAGAGCTGTCCGTTTCACTCAGGTTGATGAGGACAGGCCCCTGTAAGCCGGCCCCACTCTCTCTTTCCCATATCCGTGACCCAGTCAGCTGCCAGCTGTACCAGCCAATCAGCTGCCAGCTGTACCAGCCAATCAGCTGCCAGCTGTACCAGCCAATCAGCTACCAGCTCTACCCACCAGTCACACGGAGCTGTCACGCTAGGCAACAGCCAATGACAGCAGGGCTTGGTCCCGTGGGGGCGGGGCGTCAGAATAGTGGAGAATACAGATGAGTGGAGGTGATTCAGCACATTTAATAATGACGATGGTAATTCGTCAGCTGGGATCTTAAAAAAACACACCGGCAGGTTTACCATGTCTGACTTATCGTCAGCTTCCAGTCACGAACCCTGATGCGTAATCACTCAGTTATAACTAGAGCTGTTTGAGCTGTTTGCCAAAAAGTCGAATTTTGCATCCCCCCACCACCCCCAAATTTCCCTCCCAATTGTACCGGCCAATTACCCCACTCTTATCCCAGTCTCTGCTCCACCCCCTCTGCCGATCCGGGGAGGGCTGCAGACTACCACATGCCTCCTCCCATACACGTGGAGTCACCAGCCGCTTCTTTTCACCTGACAGTGAGGAGTTTCACCAGGGGGAGGAAGCGCGTGGGAGGATCACGCTATTCCCCCCCCCCAGTTCCCCCTCCCCCCTGAACCGGTGCCCCGACCGACCAGAGGAGGCGCTAGTGCGGCGACCATGACACATGCCCACATCCGGCTTCCCACCCGCAGACACGGCCAATTGTATCCGTAGGGACGCCCGACCAAGCCGGAGATAACACCGGGATTCGAACCGCCGATCCCCGTGTTGGTGGGCCGTGGAATAGACCGCTACTCCACCTGGATGCCGGAATATTGCGTCCTAATGTTGTGCACTAGTGGCGTTTGTGTGCGCGACAGCGATCGACGTCTAGATCGTCGCCCCACCTTGTACCAGCAGTGCCTGCTGGGATAAACTCCGGCCCTCCCTGGGACCTGAAGTTTGAGTAACGGCGAGAGAGAGAGAGAGAGAGAGAGAGAGAGAGAGAGAGAGTGGGACAGATAAAGGATGTGGATGCGGGGTTGACTTTCTAAGCTGATTTATGACACGGTGTAGTTTCTCCGGCGAGTCAAAGGTCTTTGCAGAAGTGAGAAAACGTGGGTGCGACTGCTCAGTGGGAGGTCGGTTGTATTTTTATCTCGGAACAACTGGGAATGTCCAGGCTCGGAAAGTGGATTAGTCCTTTAACATCGGTGGTCCAGCTGACCTCGAGGGACAATGCTGATGGCTTCTATGGGGCTTTGCTCAGTTGTCAGGTGTGTGTGTGTGTGTGTGTTAACATTTGCGGGGGTGGGATGGAGGTATTGCCGAAAGGCAGGATAGGCAGTGTGTGCTCAGTAGACCCCACCTGGATAAATAAAACCTGACACGAAAAAGGGAAGAAAAAAGAAAACACAACAACTTGTGGGTTGAAATGCGGAGCAGAGCCCCGGCGGCGGGTTCTGGGGAGTGTAATAGCCTCGGGTATGCGAGATCTGAGACGGTGATAGCCTCGCCCCGCAGAGATTAAAGTTGGCTGACTTCCTGGAAAAAGTTTTCAAAATCCAGCCGGTAATGACGACAGTTTCCACAGTGCCCCTAACCTACACACACACACACACAGACACACACACAGACACACACGCAGACATTTGCATGTACAGACAGAGGCACTCCCCCCTACCAGTCACGCTACACTCTTTAATGACGATGCTCAAACAGCAGACGAGTCTGATTGGGTTTTCTAATCCTGCCTTTAAGACTGACTGACTGTCCGGGCTGTTATGTGCAAGCGGTCACACTGGATTTGCGTGGCGAGGCAGATGGCGGCTCTGACACCGTAAGACCTTATGACACCATGCTGTCGGCAAAACTGGCCAACTGAAGAGTCTTTGTCTGCATATCACAGAGAAAATCCACCAATCACACGTTCGGACTGACACGGCTGCAGCGCTGCTGTTCACATCAGATCACGGGCGAACCTCCGGGCAGCAGGAGGCGCACGCTTACAGGAAACTGTACAGCGGAGAAGAAGGCCTCTTCCTGCAACAACGGTATTCTGCAAAACAAACTTCCAACACTCCACATTGTGTACAGTTTACTGGTGTCCTCAAGTATGAAGTGCAGATGATGATATGTGTGTCAGGACTTGGGATATCGACAAGTCTCCGTTGTAAAAGATGGAGTTCTGATCTCCTTGGTGAAGAACTTGGGGTCCGGCATCGTTTCTGTGTGTTCCACTTCTGGTGTGGGAAGATGGCGGCGCGAATTCACGTTTGCAGAGGCCTCACCCAGTACCGGTGTGGGAAGGTGGCGGTGCGAATTCACGTTTGCAGAGGCCTCACCCAGTACCGGTGTGGGAAGATGGCGGTGAGAATTCACGTTTGCGGCGGCCTCACCCAGTACCGGCGTGGGAAGGTGGCGGTGCGAATTCACGTTTGCAGCGGCCTCACCCAGTACCGGCGTGGGAAGATGGCGGTGCGAATTCACGTTTGCAGCGGCCTCACCCAGTACTGGTGTGGGAAGGTAGCGGTGCAAATTCACGTTTGCAGCGGCCTCACCCAGTACCGGTGTGGGAAGATGGCGGTGCGAATTCACGTTTGCGGCGGCCTCACCCAGTACCAGTGTGGGAAGATGGCGGTGCGAATTCACGTTTGCGGCGGCCTCACCCAGTACCGGTGCAGGAAGGTGGCGGTGCAAATTCACATTTGCGGCGGCCTCACCCAGTACCGTTCATGCAGTGTCTTTGTCCACGTCTGCGTCTAAGTTTGTCTTTGTTTGACGGCTGGGAGAGCCGTCTGGCGGTCTGGAGGCGGCCTCACCTGGCGTTGACTGCGGTGTTTTCGGTGTGGTCGTGTGGAGTGCGGGGAGGTGTGTCGAGGGTGTCTGGCTGGGAGAGCTGGTGCTCGGATCGGTTGGGAGAGCTTGGTCTGCTGCACCCGGTGGACCCAAGGACCACAGCCCCTGCCTGGAGCTGCACCCAAAGAGGAAACACCGAGGGCGGTCTGACAGGACGTGGAAGCGGGACAGGCTAAGCTAACTGCTAGCCCACGCAGACCGGCAGTTCCCACAGACATCCTGGCTGGTGTTCGTTCCCTTGGACAGCATCAAGCGTTACTGGTTCCTGATTCCTGAAGATGGCCGCCGAGTGAACCGGCATCTCTTAGAGAGGCTTCATGTGTTTGCTGGCATGTGGACGTGGGTTGATATAATAAAGACATAGACGCGGACGCCTTGACCCATGGCGGTGTTTTCCTGCAGTTCTGGAGTCTGAACAGCAGACCCCAGGCGGTTCAAGGCGTGTGTAGTTCTGTGCCGGCGTCGCCGTGCGGCGAGGGGAATGACTGAGCGAGGGGACTTGTGACTGGTTAAAGACGGGTGGTGCATTTGATTGTGAAAGGTTGATGACTGGCCTCTTC
Organism: Lampris megalopsis; assembly: GCA_022114975.2. NCBI lineage: Eukaryota > Metazoa > Chordata > Actinopteri > Lampriformes > Lampridae > Lampris > Lampris megalopsis. The sequence goes on along the minus strand of JAJHIY020000690.1, from coordinate 1,100,869 downwards.
TCCATGACTTGTCCCTCCAGGGTTTGTTTCGGTGACTCCTGACGGCGTCGTGACTGGTGTGGATGGGCGGAGACGGGGGGCGGGGTGTGATCCGGTCTGAGCGGGCAAACTTGACCAGTCCTTTCACTTCTATTTTTTTTTTCCGTTCATGCCTCGACTTTCATCTTTGCTTCCCTTCATTTTCATTTCGCTTCATTAAATCTGCTGGCCGCCATTTTCATGTTCACACAGGCAAGAAATAAAATGAAGCTTTGAGGCGGGAAATTGTAATCCAGTTAATCGAGTCAGTCGAGTTACTCTGTTACTGGTGCCAGAGCCTGCTGTGGATGCCGGAGTCTTCCGGTCGCCTGTCTGTGGGAAATACGTCTCTAATTCCTCCTGGGTTCATTCCGAAGGGTTTTCATCTGTCATAGTTACGCAGCAGTGGGGCCGGGCTGACACCGTCGCCCCACGTAGCAGCTGTACGGGGATCACCTCCCTCTGGCTGGCTGCAGGAGGAGGAGGAGGAGGAGGTGTGTGGTGTGTGTGCACACTATTATGATGCGCCATAGTGCACACTAGTTAGTAGTTATGAAGCGCACACACACACATACATACACCCCCCCCCCATTAGGCGTATATATATTTTATCAACAGTGTGTCGTATTTTACAGTGGAATAAGTTACTCAGGGGCGGCACGGTGGTGCAGTGGTTAGCGCGGTCGCCTCACAGGAAGAAGGTTCTGGGTTCGAGCCCCGGGGTGGTCCAACCTTGGGGGTCGTCCTCTGTGTGGAGTTTGCATGTTCTCCCCGTGTCTGGGTGGGTTTCCTCCGGGTGCTCCGGTTTCCTCCCACAGTCCAAAGACATGCAGGTCCGGTGACTCGGCCGCACTAAATGGCTCCTCGGTATGAATGTGTGTGATGGCCTGGCGGCCTGTCCAGGGTGTCTCCCCGCCTGCCGCCCAATGACTGCTGGGAGAGGCTCCAGCATCCCCGCCACCCTGAGAGCAGGATGAGGGGTGCGGATAATGGATGGATGGTGGATGTTCCTCAGGCACTGCATTTGGACAGTAGCGAGGTCAAACAGAGCGCTATCAGAACCGCGGACGGCGCTCTGACACGCGGTAACACGGACAGTCGGTCAAATCAACAAGTCAACTAGTCCACCAGCTGCAGACGGAGTGTTGCCATAACGACCACGTCTGTTATTTGGAAGGTTTGTAGGTAAAAAACCCATCAGCAGGCGTGTTGCTAGATAACTATTCTAGAGCCAGGAGAGAGAGAGGGATCTTCGCTCATAAATGTCGGCAGTGGGCGTCAAGGTGGCGTGGCGGTCTATTCCGTTGCCTACGAACACCGGGATCGCCAGTTCGAATCCCTGTGTTACCTCTGGCTCGGTCGGGCGTCCCTACAGACACAATCGGCCGTGTCTGCGGGTGGGAAGCCGGATGTGAGTATGTGTCCTGGCCGCTGCACTAGCGCCTCCTCTGGTTAGCTGGGGCACCTGTTCAGGGGGGAGGGGGAACTGAGGGGGGGGAATAGTGTGATCCTCCCACGTGCTACATCCCTCTGGTGAAACTCCTCACTGTCAGGTGAAAAGAAGCGGCTGGTGACTCCACATGTATGGGAGGAGGCATGTGGTAGTCTGCAGCCCTCCCCAGATCGGCAGAGGGGGTGGAGCAGCGACCGGGACGGCTCGGAAGAGTGCTGTGATTGGCCGGATACAATTAGGGAGAAAGGGAGGGGGGGGAATAAATATTTAGACAAATTTATGTTTTCAGAAAATGTTCTGATTGCTTGCTTTGAATCCAGGATGCTTGCCGTCAACTCGTTTATCATCATTCTATAATCTGTAGCCTAAATATGCCCCCCCCCCCGTCGCAAAGTGGTTTGGTCGCACTAGGAGACCCCCTTTACCAAATCGAGGTGTCAAAATGTCCACTCTCAAAGCCGGCGCTCAAAAGCTAAAGGAAAAGAGAAGAACAGAAGACGACGGTATACAGGCAAGAGAGCGAACGGCTAAACGTCTTGCGAGAGACAGACATGCCGGGGCACCAGAGGGGCAAGACGGGACACGGTTGTGGCCCCATGGGCCACGTTAGTTAACTTGGCAGTCTATAATGGAGACCGTGTGCTGTATTGTGTGGTTTAGGCACTAGCCCGGGGGTGGCTAACCATGTGCCGGGGGGATGCAGGTTCTCGTTCCAGCCGGACTCCACCCCAGGTGGTTTCACCGATTAGCAACCTTCAACCAGAGAGGAAGAACCTGTCAGTGGTCGCTGCACTAGCACCTCCTCTGGTCGGTTGGGGCACCTGTTCGGGGGGGGGGGGCTGGGGGGAATAGCGTGATCCTCCTACGCGCTACCTCCCCCTGGTGAAACTCCCTCACTGTCAGGTGAAAATGAGTGGCTGGTGACTCCACATGTATGGGAGGAGGCATGTGGTAGTCTGCAGCCCTCCCTGGATCGGCAGAGGGGGTGGAGCAGAGACCGGGACGGCTCGGAAGAGTGGAGTAATTGGCCGGATACAGCTGGGGAGAAAATGGAGTGGGCCCGTTCTCCATCCAACACAGTGTTGGAGGGCCCGCTCTCTCTACGCCGCCACCGCTGTCCAAATATAGACGGTGCACTGCCCCTGCACCGTCTATATTTACACCATAATGTGTGTGTGTGTGTGTGTGTGTGTGTGTGTGTGTGTGTGTGTGTGTGTGTGTGTGTGTGTGTGTGCAGTTCGGTGTGCCATCAGCAACATACATGCAGGCTTGTATGACTTTATGACTTTTAGCAAGTCATCCTTCTCTCTGGCCCATCTAGACCCCCCCCCTCCCCCCGGTCAGCCGCTGCAGTTGTGTAGGAACTGGAGCGAGCCGGCAGCATCGGCGAGCGGGCCTCCAGGAGCCCAGAGCGAGCGCCGTGCCTGATGAGAGCGTTGACTTAGTGTCCCGCTGGAGGAACGTCGATCCAGGGGCGGGCCAGGCGTCCGCCCTCGTGCCGCCGCCGCCACCGCCACAACCCCCGCTAACAGGTGTTTAGACGGGAGCTGTTATTAAAACCTCCCACAACAAGCTGCAAACACAGTCGACACGCAGTCCTGCTCTGTCTTTCATATTCTCTCTAATGATGACATTACATGACACGACATGACATGACATGACATGACATTACAGTTATTTAGCCGACGCTTTTATCCAAGGCGACTTACAGTAAGTGCATCATTTAACGTAGGAAACCAGGAGAACATATATATACACACACACATATAGATATATACACACACATATATAGATATATACACACACATATACACACATATATACACATCTATATACACACACACACACACACACACACACACACAGAAACAGCCATGCATCCAAACACACAACACACA